>JAANSM010001120.1:0-20712 GCA_036850725.1 Orchesella villosa | reverse complement strand
ATTGCAAGCATACGGTACGGTACTATTATGCCAGTCGGCAGATATGGATTACAGAGCCCGTCCGACCCTATGGTTTTCTTAAAATATGCCTAAAAACATACATATGAACCATTCATATAACTCAGTCAGTTTTCAATTTTCACCAGCATCGCACCAGCTGCTATACAAAGTCTGCTGTCAGTAAAAATGCTTAGTTTTTGCAATAGCACACTTGCACAAGGATATGTTATCGAAAAGCTATATAGCAGTCTAAGTTCGCCCACCGAAAAAAGGACATCAAAGAGAGAAAATCAGTATATAGTGCACATACGGTGTCTACAACAAGCCATTACTGTGTGCATAAGACTATGAATTTATTTCACAAAAAATTCTTGGCATATTGATATTGATGTTCTTTTATGCTCCACATCACTCGACGCCCGTCTCTTGTCTTTGCTTATTAGCAATACACACATTTCTGCTGTCCTTGCATGTTCGAAAGGGTATCATCAACCTTCATAGCAAACATATGAAACCATTTTGTTAGCACCACCAAGATCAAGGCTCTCTTATTCCAAAAGAACGATGAGATAAGAGCTCGTGATTTACTGCATTAGTGTGTGACTGACTCCATGGTCTAATATCGCAAAGGCATCATTCATATCTTTCTACTGCATTTATTATCACTATCTATCTATCATCTATACCCAAAAAAAGCATACGTTTTGACATGACACCACATTTTTCATTAAAATTGGTTTCCCGCATCTGTGCAAATTTTTATCTAACAAATATTCCCACACCCATAAAAAAAAGTAGACCGCCGACAACTGGCGGTGAAAATTTGGCTTACCTCAAGTGGCGGACTGTGAGGTTCTCGCCCTCTCGGTCCGGTGCCAATGGTGGACAATCCCACTTCCGTTGTGATTCTTGTGGGAATGGATGCCGGCGTCGTGCTCTCATTGTCGTACAAAAAGTCATTCTCGGAGGTTGGGAAGAGACTCTCGGCCAACGTAACAAACGTGTCGTTATTCATATTAATGAGCTTTTCTTTGTTACTTTCTCCACCAACTTTGGAATTGATAGATACTCCTTGTATGTAGGTTGTAGGTTGGTTTTTTACGGAACAACTCAAAATCAATTTACACTCACAGGCGCGTCGTCACCATTCGTACTCGTAATATTTTCCGGGAAAGAGTTGATAGTTGAACTGATGAATAAAATCCTCCCCAAAATAACGGAACTTGGTGAAGACTTGAAGAGATCAAGATCAAATTATTTTGTAAACCAACAATAGTTAATGGCCTACAGCCTCTTTGCTTTGGTTGATGTTTGTTGTTTGTAGGTAGGTAAAAGTAGGTACGAAAGAAAGCTCACAAAATTATTCAACCTTTCACCTTAACCTTCGTCCTCGTCACTAAAAAATTATTACATTTAGCTGGAAGCATTTTCCTCTTTTTATCATGTAAACCAATATTTGTTAACCGACTTGGAACTAATTCAAATTTCAATTATATTATATAGTACTTGTTACATGTGAAGATTGTCTTCTACTAGTTGGTAGTAATTGGCTAAAATTGTATATCTTATGAGTACAATAGATACTCAAGTTAAAACGAAACAGTATCTTTTGTCTTATATACTAATCACATCAATTAACACTCCTTTGTTTCGAAATATAATGAGCATACATACAAATATCCTTCTGAAAAAAAGGTGAGTTACTCAATACAAAAATTCCAAAACAAATGAGTTTTTTAAATGAATGACAACAAATGCATTCACTTACTGTTGTCTCTTTATGTATTCACTCTATATTTGTATATACTTGCTAAACACAGCTAATAAAAGACGCATATATACTTATCTTCCATTCACTCATCCGTCAGAAGAGAAGGGAGCAGAAGGGGGAAGAAGAATGATAATAAGAACGTAAACAGAAAAATTGTGTTAAACTAGCATGTGCGCTTGTATGTTTTTTCTGTTATATATTTGATATCTCACTTGTCTGGAACTGTTCCTGTTCCAGCGGGTGCTGGAGTAATGTATATTTTTTTGTGATGTTTTTTTGCTACAAGATGATAATGGTTAATAAAGGATTACACAATGATAATATTGTTGTATCCAGTTAACGCGAGTAGCTCTATATAGTGCACAACAGCTCAATTTTTTTATGTCCTCTTCTCTCGTCTTTTGCCTCCCGTATCGTTCCGTTATTGCGTTTAGCCACACTTGTGCCGTTTGTGAGCCTCCGGTTATAATAATATTTATATGCACGAGCGAATCGAATAATGGATTCAGTTGAGTCAGACTTGACAAAGTATCCAGTGGGATATATAGGTTTGTAGGTGTATAATTCACTTTATGTCCTTATTGTGCTGTAATATAATAAGGAGTATATAAGTACATATTATATCATGCCTTTTTGGTACGCTTGAGTAGTTGTCGCTCAAATGCTCATTAATTAACACGTCATATCATCATCCATCAGCTCTTTAGTTGAGCTTGATACCAGAATTCTAAACTTGTGCTCTTTTGTGTGTATGTGTATGTGGAGTCTTTTGGTAATCGTGGTGGTATGGTAGTAGTATATATAGTAGAGCAACTGATGATGATGAACACTAAAACAACTTTAGCAGCGGTTTGGTTTGCTCCTCCAGCTTTTTATGCGTTTTGTTAAAAGGGAGAGAGCTTTCTATGTAACAAATAGGATGAAGGACAGGAGTTTATTGTGTTTTTAAGCATTTGCTGTCATTTCTCCTACTTGGTGTTTTGTCCGGGGAAAAGGAACTAATGATGATGTAGCACCAATTTGCTTCTCTGCTGCGGTGTAAAGGATCCCGTTTCTTGGGATCCCCCTTTTCTTCTTAAAAGGGAAATTTTGTGCACTGTAGTTTTTGTCACTTAATGCTTTCCCCAAGTTGTTTTGTGCGCTTCCTCTACTCCATCAAGTTTTCAACTTTCTTTGCACATTTCTCGCTTCACGGGTTACATTAATGAATTAGGTATATGATTTTCACTGTCGTTGCCTCCAATGCATAAAAACTGAGTTCTGAGAATAAAATGTTAAAAACTCGGAGATTTCATTTCCTGTGAGGAGTAAAACTTCATTCTTTTTTTCCAGGTAGCTAGCCTTTTATGAGAGTCAGGAAGTTGTCAGAAACGAAGAAAATAAAATTAGCTAGCCAAGCAAAAATCTGCAGCGAGCATGATGATCATGATGAGAGTGATAGTGTCGGTGGTGATGGAGAAAGAATCTGTGAATCATCGATCGTGTTTTCTTTAATATTATTCCTCCTCGAATGGGGATATATTATACGAAATGCAATGGAAGAAACATTTTCTCCTTTCCGCAATGCGAAATTCTTCGCAAGAGAAATTTTGGATCAAGGAATAGCAACGTCTTTTGGTATGTTCGTCGCCTCGATCTCGTTTCCTTTTAAGAAGCAGAAGTACATAATTTTATGTCTTGCGAGTTGGAGATAATAACCCGAAGAAAATTGTCAATAAATCTATCACACGGAAGACACAGGAGTACGTCGGAGAGACACACACTCCAATGTGCACAAGACCCGTACAGTAAATATGAGACAGAATATCATAAGCGCTGGAGAAGGATTTTTTTTCTCGTTTCACCAAATTATCATTACACACTGTTCCAGTAAGGAGGCAACTTTTTTGTTCGAAGGTTCTTCCCAGAAACGCATTAAATCATAGAGATGGGGTGCGAAAAATATGATTAATGTTTATATAATAAAGCGATGAAATGGCTATCGATTTGATTTTCCGAAGGACGTGCCAAATAAATTACACACGGCGATTCCATACGTTCCTTCATTGACAAAGGAATTCACTAATAGGATCCTTGTATTGATAAAAACAAGTAAAAGTCACCGCCACCCACTTGACACTCGTTTTTTCATGGAACAACCAACACCGCCAAAGTATATTACACCGTTTTGCTTTTTGGCCAAGTCACGATAAGAATTAAGCTGGTACAACTTGCGAAGATTACACCATTTCCAATTACCCGTTCAAAAAACCAGTGTTTAAAAATTGGATTTTAAACTTGCACACCCAAGAAGCACAGATTTTTATATGAATTTTTTTGTCAACTTGCACTTGCCAACATTTACAACACCGTTCGTACGATATAGGTACTCCTAGAAAGTAAATACTTTACTTTCGTGGTGCTGTATTCTGCAGACGTAATACTGCAAGAAAGCTTCGACTCCACCAGATTCTAGACTTCAGGTAACAGGCTGGTCCACTCCATAAAGGGGGATGCGAGCTATAAGCAGGTAAAGCTTTTCAGCAGCACGTTGTCGCTTCCTCTTAGTAATTTCACTTTTGGGTTGATATGAGATTCAGAGATTCTCCCTTCCGCTCAACCTGAGATTTCTCCCTAGGACTGCAATCAATGAGTGAACCGTCAACTTCGTTCCTTTTCTCCTTTCTTGTGCACCTGGAAGAGAAAGGTGAGTTTGTAAAAGGAGAAGAAGAAGACGATGATGATGATATAACTGAGAGCTTTTTGTTTCAACAATATAAAATCAAGAAAGGGTGTTTTACTGCAAAATTGTGTTTCAAAAGGAAGATAGAAGAAGGTATGGAGTTAGAAGAGTCACGACAATTTATATGAAATTCCTTTAAGTAATAGGATTACATTGAGGAGCACCCATTCAGGACTCTCTCTTCTCGCTAGTATGAAGTAGCAGCAGCAACTGTGCTTCACTGGTCGTGAGTGAAAAAAGACGAGGAGAGAAGAGAGAGAGAAGCGAGCAGGAACGTTGGGACAAGTGCAGAAAAATCAAGCATGGCATATACGTATACAAAGTCCCACCGTAGTGAAGTTGGAAGTAGTAGTGTGAGTAGTAAGTAAGCATTCATGATACCCAAAAAGTATTCAGTATTCAACATTGGAAAATAAGTTGGAAATACATGGATCAAGCATACTCCTTTTTGCTCATGATGTGCTGTTGATATACATAAACTGTATGTGGATGACTATTTTTCAGATATCAAATGTATAAATGTACAAAGGAGTAGTGCAGGAGTAACACACGGCACCACACCAGCAGAACAAGGAGCTTTTTTGTGGAGTGGAGTCGAGAGAGAGCTAGTAGGGCAACGTTACAGCAAAAGCAAAACCAATGCACACTTTTATATGGGCAGAAAACCAAGTTCCGTGCAGTACTGAAAAGTATATCTATGAAAAACTCTACTGTCAAAAGTGCGTTGCGTCGACTCTCTTTTTGCCATATGTACACCAGAGAAGAAAAACGGAGAGAAGAGCGAAGCCAAAAGCAAAACCATAGCCAACAAAACATGAAGACGAAACGAGAGAGAGTGAAGTAAGTAAAAATGGACCAGGTTACGTTTTTCTAGATTTTTTTTATTCAACTGAACCTGAACTACATAATACATCGAATGTATGTATATATTTAGAATTTGCAGCATTTTCTTTCATGCATTTACACTTATCTAAATAACACATGCACACAAATATGTATCTATATACTTTTATATATATGGATATAAACATATAGAATATGATAATGGTTTTGCAGTTCCAAAAAATATTTCGTTTCTTGAGATGGAGACTACAAACTACACCTCTTTGAGGAACAAACAAAAAATTATTCATTAGATGAGCAGTAAAGCAATGAAAGCTAGGTTCCGCATGAAGTATTTTGATGCTATGAAATATGTGCTACGTCGTGCTCTATCTTTATCTTTACATCGCGTTTTCTGCATGCACATCCATGTAAAACTCAAAACACTCAAGCTTCACATGTCTGCACTACAGTAAAACCCTTTTTCTCAAGAAGATTGCAGTAAGCAAGCGTTCTGGACCATACAACTGGATTTAAAACTGGACTCGTACACATCTCTTCTGAGCCATTATTGTCATGTCATGAGAACTGTAGCTGTGATGCTAAAACTGTCAAACGTCTTATAATCCAGAATCTAGACTACATTCTGGAACAAAGACAAGCGGAAGAACCTTCACTGTTTTTGGCCTTCTTCCACCATGTTGCTGGAGGATTCCAGGTTTTTTTGTGAGTACAAAAAAACAATGTGCAGATTTCTATTTTAAGTCTCCTTTTATATGCTGCTACATGGCATTAAAGAATGATAATATGAATTCACTGTGAACTGTTCATGATGATGTTGTTACAAGTGGATATGGATATCTACTAGTCTATAAAACCGTTTTGTACCATTTCATTCAGGACTGCGAGTAAGGCCGTGTGAAAAAAATTAAATTCTAACTCGCTCTAACATTTTGAAACAAGGTTCTCTGTGTTCTGCTGGCCTGCAGCCATTTAATCCAAGTAAAGACGACGGAGTGCACATGTGGTAATATCACAACAGCGCATCACCTCACAAGGTAGGTAAGTATTAAAAACTTCTTTTCTGCTTGTGCACAACTGCTTCACTATTTTTTTCCCATTCTCAATAGTGGAACCAGTATACTCTCCTATAACTATATATTGGATGCGTTACGATGTTACGAATGGATGAATGAAAGAGTATCCAAATCCAACATAGCAAAACAGAAACCTGATTCAATTTTTGAAGTAGTTTTTCTTTGCTCCATCTTCTCCAGCTCAAGTTTGACACTTGTGAGAGGAAAGGGAATGAGCTGGAATAATGAATATATGAAATGGGAATTGGAGCAATTTTCCCTCTGCAATTTTACTTCCAATAGTGAGTTTGCAGTGTGCAATACAAGTTTGAATTCTTATGGATAATTTTATATGGGAGGCAATAAAAGTAAAAGTTTGTTCAAGTGGAAACTAAGTTTTTTTTGTGAGCAATCAAGGGAAGAGATGTGTCAGGAAAGATGTTGCTTTATGATGACGATTAGAGTTGATAATGATCCTGCGATCATCATGAGTATGAGGCTAACGATACTTTTCAATGGACTATATAACCATCATGTTTTTTATTATAATTGACAGGAGGAAAAGTTTTGTAGACGACCGAACGGAGGATTGAATACCAGTATGCATACATTCAAAAAAAACTAACAGAAAAATAGTCTCAACTTGTCCTGAAAACTGACAAATCATGAAAACTCTTACGAACAAGTTAACGACTTGATATTCAATGGGATTCATGGAAATACGTAATAAGGCCCTCACTCAATGCAAATCTACCATGAATATACGTGTAAAGATTTTTGTGTGAAGCTTCTTCTATGAATCCCTAAAATGCATAGGAATAAGTTGCCACGAATGAAAAGTTTTGGTGATTGAGGAATTTGTTTTGTATAGCAATATGACAGAAGTAATATGCGTCAAATACAGCAAGTCCAATGTGGGACAAGTACAGATTATTCCATCAGAAAATATAAATTTGATTGAGTATAAGAAAATATTGATTTGATTTTGTCTGGGGGAAAAGAGTAAATGCTTATGCAGACTTTCTTAGTATATATTATGGAGCTTGTGAAACCTGCTCATTCTCAAGTCGTTTTGTTTACAAATAGAACTGCCGAAACCACTTTAATATCTTCATCCAATGATGTTGCATGTTTCCTTCATATTGAGAAAATATGAGTAATCTTTTCAAAAGACTTGATGACAACTTAAAGACGCTGATGGGAGGTCATAAACTCTGCGACGAATGAACAAAAACCAACCGACCTACAAAACATATTTCTTTCAGATAAATTCGTCCGTTGTAACTTGTAACACGTAGAAAACAGTAATGTGTTCCATGTTCAGTGTACGGGTCGAAGTCTAAATGAGCAATCAACATCTTCGTGATGTCATCATGGAATGCTACTTAAGCTTGCAAGTTATATCTACCAAAAAAGAGTCCATTTGAAAAAGTAAGAAAAGAAGGCAAGATAAATGGTTCGAACTGGAAGCTGCCAAATTCCTGTTTATTCGTTAAAAATCCAATGATGCGTGCAAAAAACACTCCTATCTACTTCGTAAGTCGAAAGATATTCATATATATCGTTACTCGTGTAATTTTTTGCATCCTAAAATTTGACAAAACAAGTGAGTAATCATTGCACGTCAACACTACGAGATTCATTTCAATTTTTGACGTTACAGAGATGAGCAGTAAAACGAACTGTCGAAAAAATTTAAAGCCTTATAAGCTTAGTACGACATGTTGCTACTGAAATCGTTGTAGCTTTAGCTTACTGACTCGATTGGCCCAACCCCAACCCGTTTGCTTATGACTGGATTAAATTTAAACTTCTTACAAAAATATAAACAAGACTTTATCGGCATTCACAAGCCCGTATATGAGCAGAGTGGGAGGAATAAACGAATGAAAAAAGATGGATGAATGAATTGATAGCTCAATTTAACGTTGCCAATAATCATAACAATATATTTTCCTTTTTTCTCATGCACTTCATCATCATTCAAAGGCGAGAAGTACCAGACTTGGGGTATCGTTTGAACACTGCTTTTATATTTATACTTGTCCGATAAAGCTTCAAAAGCTGTGTACTGACGGCTATATTGCAAAATGGAATATATAGCATTAGATTCACTGCGCAGCGCATAAGATAATACTCATGGAAGAATAAAAATATATCTAATACCTATAGATATTTACCAAGTCATGAGACACCAAAGCACCACCGCATGAGAACAACTATTGATGTGCCTATTAGAAAACATAATAGAAACTACTTTATCAATGTCAAAAAGTAAATCTGCCAGCATCTACCTATATATTTTTATTTTCTTTGACTTGACCACAAAAACCATATGAAAAAATGCGCTTGTTGCCACAAGTAGTTTGGATTAGACCTTCCTTCTTCTTCCACTACATATTACAAACAACATAACATAAGTCATTTATATTTTCTTATCTCAAATTCTTTCATTGAAGTAGTTTAGACTCAAGACGAAAAGGTCAATATAAAGACTCATACTCAAACTCAAGTACACGTCCACATCGTCATAATGTACTTAATAATGGCTCAGCTGTTTTCAAAAGAAGCTGTTGCTGTTTAGATTACCAAAACAGGCTAATTGACTAACAAGATTAATGAAGATCAATTAACTGATGTTTATCTTCAAAACATAGCTGGCAATATAATGTCATCCTCCTCATCACATGCTCTTTTTTGCAAAACTTTTTTTCCTTATTTCTTCTCTAGCCCTTTTTTATGCTCACTCCATTCTTCATTATGGAAATATTATGATTTTGATTGAAAATTGATTATTACGCAAACTTTTTGTGTAGATTTTTTAATTTGCAGTTTTGCCGGTCGATACTAACTGTTTTTTTTTTCATATAAATATATGCATGAGTAACATACTTTGTCTGGTTATTTTCCTAACTTAACTTGTTGTGTCATGTTGTATTGTTCATGTGCCAAAGTCAAAATGCATTAATAATATTATCTGTATATGTATAGTATACATTCAAGATCAAACTGTAAAACCCTTAGTTTGATAATAATATAAACTAACGCAAAATTCTTACTGATGTAAATTACATCACATATTATCTAGTTTACATTTTACATACATACATACGTGTGTATACATATGTATGCATGTGTTTTTACTATTTGACACTGATATGTGATGTTGATGATACGTTGATTACTCCTCATTTTCAGTCAATGTCAATCATGTAGACATAGACTGATGAAGCGATTGATGATGGTATGAATGATAAGCAGAATTTTACAACAGATTGTTTTGACTGAACCGTAGTAGTAGAAATCTAAGCACGAACACGAAGCACATAGCAAATTGGGAAGAAGAAAAGTGATGATGATCTTATTTACATAATATAAGGTTCTTATATTACATTCACAAAACTAACATAACATTATGAACTGGTACTGGTTATTGGATCCCGACTCCCCTTCCATACAAATTGCACATGTGGTCGAATCAGGTTCAAATAAATTAAGGTAAGTAGTTATTATATTCGCTGGAAAATTCTGGATAGCACTTGAAAAATTTGCGAACAAATCATCGATGCTTTATACGTAGAATTTAATTATAAAATCATGTAATTTGCATAAGTATTCATCAATTTAGCCACTAACAAGATGCATTTCTAATTCAATTAAGTATTTGACAAAAAATTGCATGCAAACTAACAAGGAAATACTGTCACCGTGTGGCCGATAAAGGAAAGGTTTTGTCATCATTCATTATCATAAGCCACAATCAAATCGACTAACCATGAATGCAATCAACCATGTTCCAATCCAACTTTGCATGGTACGTCACTGTATTAACAGGTGCAGGTATAGTGTTTGTGTGTGTGAGCTAGCATTAAGTAGTTATTGGCATTAGAATTTTTAATGTAATGTGTAGCCAAATTTCGACCTTGAATTGTGTAAAAGGAAAATTTTTGTTGATATTTTACTTTCAACTTGCACACTCAACGCAAAAGATATGAAACAAATAGTATGTGATGCGTCTGTCTAGGGCACTAAAACTAAAACGTTTTTTTGTTGCCTAGATCAGACATTAACCCTTTTACTGAACTTTTCAATAACCACTCATCATGACTTCTGATGGACAGAAAGATGCACAAAATGCATGATGATATGTTGATAAATGATAATGGTTTAACGATTGTTGTAAAGAAGCTAGGAAAAGAACCCGTCCTAGTTCATTACGATGGGTTGCATAATCATGAAACTAAAAAACTAAATGGGGTTTTTATCAAGATGCATCTATTTAAGTCGTAGGTTTTATAATATTTGATAGATATTTTTCATTTGCCAACAAGATTGTTTTAACATTTTTGCAAGTTCTCAAACTTTTATTTGCACGCGTTTAGTTCTTGAAAAAACAACTTAAGGAGTTTCAGTAAACAACATGATGAATGATAGCCAGCACAAATTTTTATGCTTAATTTTGCCAAATCTTTCTACTAAAGCTGAAAGGTGGTACTCCTTCGGAAAGTTCTGTTACTCATCTGCATTCTAACAAGCATGTAACAACCGCGTGTTTTATCAGCCCTCGTTAAATTATTGTAGGGAGAAACAACAAAATCATTTATTTCTTCATTGTGAGCCAACCGGGGGTGGAAACTTTTTTTATTTGAACCTATGGAGCTTTTAATTTTTGATGAACTCATTTTCCACTACATTTGAGAAAATGTAACAAATCGCAATATGATGGAAATCGGTACAATATCGTATATAAATGTTTATAATTCAATCAGTAAAAAGAATACAAGCAGAGGGTATACATGTAACCGGGTGAGGTTGCACACAAAGAATTACTAACCCCGGAGTTGCGAAATTTCTGGAAAAAATTGACGTAAATTCCTCTATCATTTTGAACGGCCATCATGCATGCATTCCAATTAACTGCTTTGTCTTATGTGGGGTTACCTGAGCTCACCCAATCAAAGTAAAATAATAATAGTACTTAGTTCACTCTGACTTTTTTGTTTACAAATCAATGCATTTTCTTGGAAACGAGGAAACTCTTTACATAAGTAGAACCTGCTCTTTTATATTGTTCAATTTTTTGACTGTCAAAAGTTCAGAACACTCTTGATTTAAGATTTTTTTCAGAATAATTTCACACATGCTCTAACAAAAGCAGTCACAAACAATGACAGGAAAACACAAAACTCTCGTTTACTTTTCAAGATTTTAGCTTTAATGCCAACAATAAACTACACTGACACTTCACAAACATGGGCGTGCATAAATTATACAATATACACAAGTTTTGAGCGGATTACACAAGCACAAGTTGTTGTGCTTCAGAAAAGTCACATTTTATGAGAAACCCGAAGTTTTTCATGTTTTCTTATTCCACCTTCTCCTGTCTCTGGCGTTGGCTGATATGTCACAACTTATACCACTTGCTCTTCTTTATATTTACAAGATATACTTCTTTGAATGGCATTCTTTAAGCCGACTTTTGACCAAGTGACACAAGTATTGTTTGACAGTCAACTGGGAGAACTATAAAAGCCTGCAGAATGGAGATTCGCAAAAATAGCGTGGAATTTCGTTACACAGTGGATTATAACGGATGCATACATCCATTGACCATTCACAGCGTCATATGAATTCTGGACTGGCATCATGGATGGCTTATGAAGTATGAAATGAACAAAACACATGGCCACACATAGAACCCTATTGTGAACATATAGCGTGTTTGTCCATAAGTCCAGCAACGTCGACTATCATAATTTAATATCACCTGGATAATAGAAAGGAGCGTGTGCAGTAATGCATGACGTGCATTAATACAAACCATTCACATAATACAATACAGTAAAGAAGCTAGCTTTTGTTCCATTGATATGTTTACAAAAGAGTATTTGCGCTGCTGTTGGTATTATGCACGCCAAACACCTTAACCATGCCGATTGCCGGCTCACATGGAACACACTATACTAGCAACTATATAGAAGCCCATGAATTTGATACACTTAAGTGGAAGAAAAAGAAGCCGGAATGAATATGACTACTTTTTTTCTTGATCGCCTTATTCAATATATTCCAAGAATGAGAAGGGTAAAGGTAACCAATAATCATCTATTTCGTGCAAACTGTAAACGTCAAAATAGCATGTATATATGTAGTTATACACAAATATACAATTTATATCAGTCTTTTCCTCCTTCCACATACAAGCGTTTTTCGTGAGATTGTTGGTCTACAATGAAAAAATGTGTAGCATTACATTACGTTACATATATAACGTACAAGCAAATGTTAGTAAAACGTAAAAAAAAATTATGACGACTGCGATTGAGAGTTTGAACACTGTTGCTGTTCACTTTTGGCATTTGTCTGCGTATTATTTATTTACACTTGGCAGCTGAACGAGCAATGAGTAGCGATTTTAGCACTTGAGCCGTGCTGAATGTTTTGTACCCACAACCAAAACCAATCTAAAATGTTTGTCTGTAATGTAATTCCATAATATACCTACATTGTTTTGTAACCTTCAATTTCATACATAAATATATTTCCATGCTTTATGGAGGTGTTTGGTGGTGATGTGAAATATGGGAATGTTATCATCATCACTACTGCGCGCGATGTTCTTGAGTGATAACATAACACGACAAAATGAACTCGACCACAACATTGCAATAGGGATTGGAGAGTATTAATAGAGCAACAACAGAAAAACAGTTATGGGGGATAATGATCAAGAGGAAACTTTGATTAGAATGAGAATGGATATTGGAAATTATGGATTAATATGAATTGTAACTCCAAACTTTTTTTATAGCGGAAGATGGAACCATATATTATTTGTCAAAAGGTATTTATAGCTCAAATACCCCCACACGTAACTCTCATGGGAAAAGTTGAAAACATTATTCTATATTGATTGGCATTGGTATAGCATGATTAAGGGCTTGAAACTTGCATTTAATCGAAATAAGAGAGCTTAATAAACCGATAGTTTGTGATAGTTGGTATATATATATAGTATTTTCTTATAAAACAAGTAGTGTCATTACATCATGCATTACAATCCCAATCATCCTGCCAAACCAATAAATGCCAAATAGTTACAAGTCAAGAATGCATAATTGCATGTGTGATGATGATTTACGTGTGTTCAGCTGCTACTATCAACTAAGTATATCTATAACGTTTTTTGCGGCATGCTTGGGCGCTTTGCTGAGACATGATGGGACATGCAAGGACACCCACAATAACAACTGTCATTGATATCGATTGTACAGTTGAAGTACAACAAAACACACGCATGGAAATTAATAGACACCACACAGAAGAAGAGAAGAGGAAGCGAATTTAATGCGTCGACATGTTTCCATTTCCCAAGAAAACAATCTAGTAAGTATTGAAAAATTCATGTTAAAAAACGTCTCTTACTCAAACCAAAAAAAATATTAGCTGCAAGCAAAACATTCCAATAATACTAGACTTCCTTTCTTCACCCTTCATCTATTTACGTGTTGTGTTCTATACTTCTATAAGTTGAACTGCCGATGACTTCGCTTTTTCATCGTCTGCATAAGTTTATTTATTGAGAAGACCAGCCTCTTTTGAATACTCATTCCGTTTTTTACAACAAAGGAAAAGAAGGGGAAAAGTGGACTTTTAAAAGCACATAAAAGAGAAAATGGAGTGGAGTAGGGCATGGTAAACCACATGTATATATACACCCTACTGGGCCACCAAAAGGGGCTCCACATCAATCTCGGAACGTTTTTACACACTTTGATAGCGAGTGTGAAAATGTATGTGCAATTTTCTTTTGTTTACGTATTCATGCACTGAGTATACTATATGAAGTTTATGACCAGATGAGTAGGATTGATGTGTGAATAAACTCAAACTCATATGGTACAACCTTCCACAACATATCATACAAACTGACTGAAGGACTATTCGGTTTATTCGGGTTATATACTTAAATGGTATATATATATATGTGTATTTTCTTTCAGTATCAGTATATACACTACAGCCACAGCTAATATAGCATTATACGATTATGGCTTTGCGGGTGGTGCGGTGGTAAATTGGCAAATGAGTTGTGAACTACGTGTAATGTTGTAAGAAACTGTTTTAATTTACCGAAAAAGAAACATATTGGATTGGCTCAAGCTCTTGAAAAATTGATGAGAGCTTAAAATCTTTTTAATGATCATGTAATGAGTAATGTACATCCTAAAAAATGAAATCCCATAAAAATAAAAACTCTTACATTTTACGTTCTTCCAAGTTCTTTTACTGCAAATAGAATTTCTGTGGAGAGCGTGACAGGCAAATGAAAGAGTTATTTCACAATCTCATCTTTGTTCATTTTAGGATTGTGTGTTGTGATTGTAAGTTGTAACTTATAAAACAGAAAAGCGGTATACGATACTCAATAAGTTCGTAGCTGGGGGGTTTATATCTTTATGTTAACAACAGGGCAAGCCATTTTATACTGATTTTATTATCGCACTCAATCACATTACGACACTTGTAAAATCACAGTTTGCCGACCTTTCATATTGATTTCATCATCTAACGTAGCTTCTTCATTTTATACAAACGAATACGTGTGTCATAATCCCTCTTAAGTTTGGAATTATCTAGGCTCTCGAGTAATGACATTAGAGTCGCCATAAATCAAAAACGATGTGATTTGAGTGGATGGGAAAAGAGCTCTTAATTACGAGACGGCATTTTAATTAGATTTCATAGCGCAAATTGTAAAAGCATTCTGCTATACTAAATTTGTGAGAGAGAGGGCAAACCAGGGGACATCAACCCTATGAGGAGAATGGCTAGCAGCGAAACGGGAATAATAATTGCTTACTAGTCAAGTTCACTCAAGGAAACTTTCAAAAAGTCAAATGTCAATGTCACCTTTCATCAGTAGCTTAGTTGCCTGTAGTCTTTCTATCTAAAAAATGCAAAGAAGCTATACTAATTTTATGCTCTTAGTAATTTTTTATCTTCTGAGATGAGATGAAGAAAGCAAAAAGAGAGAAACTCCAAACTTTCATCTTCAACATCATCGAGGTAAGGAGAAGTGATGCTGAAAATATACAAGTGAAAAAATATCTTCCAGAAATTCAGAATACCTCGAAGGTACAATCTATCCATCCGAAAAAGGGTATAGCCCTGTGCAGTGCTACTTGACTCGCTCGGAAGAAAATTCCTACGAAAGACAGGACAGAGAAGAAATATGGTCTCCAAGTTGAAACTGCGTTTATGAAGTTGTTGATGATGATAGTGATGGTGCCTAAGAGGTTTTTTGAGAATAATTTTTGTGATTCAAAGCGCGTTCCTTGATGCTCTAATGCATTGCGCATTATCCACTCAAGGAACGCAAAGCAAGCGACGACGTAAAATGGAACGCTAACAATTTATATTACCTCTATTACCGCTCTCTTTTCATACTCCAAAAAACAGTTCCATAGCACCACATACACACATATATATATCCACCATCAGCGCTCTCCCAACTCGAGCATCTTCCCACAGACACATTTCTCGTCGTTCGTAGTCAATGTGAGTTGAGTGCAAGTAAACGACTTTGGTGGATGATGAAAATGGAAGATTGCCTACAACCTACGAGCATACATACAAGAAATGAAGTAAGCTTACAGGCATGCCGTACACATTTAAAGGAAAGCACAGGTGAAGCCCCAAGTCCCTGATTAGATTTCTCTGATGACTTTGCTCTTCTCACTCTTTCTCCCTATCTCATTCTCTCTGTCTTCTTCTCTGATGATGTTGCTTGCACACAGACGTGCATATATATATTCTTTCCTTACAGCTCAACTCTTCTTGAGCATGCACTTAGACACACGTACCCTTCTGCATCTTCATCCGTGGATATTATCAAAATAGCCAAAATAGGTAGCCACACCTTTTAGCAAAATCTAATACCAAGAGGGAGAAAACAACATTGGATTGCAGAGGCAAATGGCTTAATGCAATCATTCTAGCTTGACATTGTTGTCGCTCATCAGAGGAGACAGTATATAAGTACAACAACTTGAGCCGTAGCTGTTTAAATTCCCATTCCCATCCCACANGTATATAAGTACAACAACTTGAGCCGTAGCTGTTTAAATTCCCATTCCCATCCCACAGAATACTTAACAAATCCATTATAACCTCCTAAACATTTTTCTATATAAAAAAGCATGTACTATGATATAAGTAATACAACTATACGATACGACATGCCAGTAACAATAGGATCAGATTGGGTCGAACTAAACAGGCCTAACGCACTTTGAAAAACACAAATAAAGTCATGCTGTCTATCCTCTTTCCATCTTTATTACTTTGATACACATTTCTTATAGAGCCCCAAAGGACTAACAGCATTAGAGACCAAAGTCTCCTGTGGTGGGACTATATAGCCTTCCGTATTGCGGCTTAAAATGACATTTTTCCTGAACCAGATTTACTTCCAGAATTAGCTGTCTGTCCTCAGAATTCTGGCGTCCCAAAAGTAAGCTAATGGACAGAAGGGAGGAAGACCACGGGCACGAACAAGAATCGATTTATTGTGGCTGAAGTTTATTTGTAACTATCTACTTAGCTACAAACACATCATATACATTTACAGTTGCGGGTTGACGGTTGACTGCGTGGAGCTAATGCATCGCATGTGTGCTCGACTGCATCTTATCCTGTGTATTCTACATTGTTTGAAGGTTATAACTACCGAATTGTAAGCCAATTGTTTACTCTTGTTGTTGTTTGTTAACATAGCGTGTTTTCAATAGTGAATCTAATTGAGTAAGAGCTTTGACATGCAGGAAATCATGATCACGTTTAATCCACAATATATAATGCTTACACGCGTAGAAATGCGTACAAACAGGAATCCCAACTGGAATAATTACTTGTGAATAAAATTCTCAGCATGTAGAAAGCAAGACACACACGAGACGTGACATAACCTATCATAATATGTTTTTAGACTGCTGAATTAAAGGAAGTTGGAAATGAGGATGGTTTAAAAGTTTGATACAAGGAGTTTGCTCTAGGTCTAACGAATGAAAAGAAATTCTATGTTTTATATTAAACTGATAGAGAGTAAAAACAGATGCTGGCAAAATATATATGTTCAGACGTTGGTGTAAGATTTGGATGAATGCTTGCATTGCATGGTATAAAAATGAATAATTCCTAACCCTGCCAATGAAATGAACTGATATTATTAAACTCAACGCAAAACAGAATGTGAATGTTTGTTCCTAGCGAGCTTGTTGTATGGTATGTCCATCGAGTGTAAAGGCTATATAACATCACATCACCGTAACAAGTAAATTCATGAGGAGGACGAAACTGCAAGGAACGTTGAGAAAGTTAGTGACGCGTGATGATGATGGCATCATCATTACACCCGTTTTTATTGGCTAAATGTGATACAAACACACACTATATAGTCACATAGGCCGACGGTAATGAAAAATATTGTCTCTAGCCCGCTCTCAACGCAAGTCATGTAAATATAGAACATCTCAAGAGAGCTCTCAAAGTATTGGAATCTTGAAAAAGAACATGATAAGTGGAGTTAAGTAAGATTCATGAGAAAAACGCAGAAACACATACAACACACATTGAGAGAGAGAAAGAGTATAAGTATTCCTTTTGATTTCCATATTTACAATTTTTTGATGGCAGACGTGCTTGCTCTTTGCTGCTAATAAATATGAGAAAAAACTGTTCAAACAAAGTAGTAGCTTGTAACAAGAGAGGTATTTTTTGGCTGCTGGTGCAAATGCAAGTAAGTTCTTGCCATGTGAAAATGGAAAGACACAAAGATAAATTGAATGACGAGAAGTGAGCAAGGTTGTTTCGTGCGTTTTGTAAACTACACCAGCCAGGATAAAAATTGTGTGTATATAATGGGGTATATATGGGGTGACACAAAGATAAATTGAATGACGAGAAGTGAGCAAGGTTGTTTCGTGCGTTTTGTAAACTACACCAGCCAGGATAAAAATTGTGTGTATATAATGGGGTTTATATGGGGAAGTTTCTTATTTAATCTAGGAAAGAGAGCTGTTCGATTTTTTCGAGAGTTTTTTATGAGTGTAGAAGCTATAAAATATGCTCGTATTACCCAGGCTCAGGTATCAGAGAAGTATCATGTGTCTTGTCTAGAAAGTTTGATTCTTGCTCTTTGTACACATACACACTCAACCTACAAGGATACTCATCATCAAGCGCTTCCAAACGTTTTTCTTCCTTTCTGCTAACTAACTGCATAAATGTACTCGTTCGTATATTATACACTCACTTAAGTGCTCAAATTTGACATAATCAATATAATATTGAAGGCTTTCATGTTAAATTTTATCGCTAAAAAAGTTTTGACTAGTTCCATTATTTTCATTTCTAAAATTATTTAAAACTGAATATATTTTAATCGGTTGAAACTTTTTAAATTGTTGGTACAATTTAAAAGCAAATTCTGGTGTAATTTGATACGACTAAATTAGGATTTTTGGATCAATAATCTTATTGGAATCAAGAAATCAAACTACATATCCAACAGACAGATGTGAAGATTTCACAAACTTGAAATGTCATCCCAATATGCCATTGATCCCATGCATAATTAGATACAAAATAACCAGACCAAATGTGTTCAGTTGCTATTACAGCTCTGATGTGTAACACTTCATAGTTTTTGCCATAGTATAGAACAAGAACATTGTAGTTTAACATCTTTGGTTTTTGCCGATGTTGTTGTCGTCGTCGGCGTCGTCGCCTACTTTCTTTTAATTAAATTCCTATTATTTTGTCTCGCCTTTGCATTGCATACGGTGACTTTTACACGCTCAAGAAATCCATAACTTTCTTGGTTTTTGCTTAAGTATTTTTCACCAAGACTTATAATCTATAGCTTGTTACTTCTGCTTTCCTTTTCGTTTTTGCTTCAAAGTTTCTTCCCTTCTCCCTAATACAGGTATAAGTGTAATAAAAAAGAGATTACTTCTGCGTAAATGGTACACCTTTCGAGCAGCAGCAACGTTCCACTAACTTTTCTATTTCATTTCTTAATTTCTTTGGGTATATAAGAAAAGGAAATGCTTGCATGAAGTGTATTACTTCTTACATATAATGTTTTGTTTAAGCCAATGTACATTATGGAAATAATGGTGCTACACATCCGGCTAAATGAAACCGAAAATGTGTGTGTGCCACTCTACTACACATCACAACATCCTTCCTAACGTTTCCCTTATCGTTTTTCAATTCCCTAGTAAAAAAGTCTGACTATATAAGTCATATATGGCTTCAGGCAATATTATATAAACTTTCATTTGCATGCACCAAAACCCCAAGTTACATTAGTCTTCTTCTTCGCCTCGACATTTTACCTGGATTTTGGAAGAGAGTTTACATCCTATTGAGGCGTGTGCAATCTAAATGGAAAATAATTTTCGTGTGAAACCTTAGCCAAAGTCTGTCATGTTGCCTTGTGGGTTACGAAAATTCATTGGTGAAGTAAATGTATTTATGGTCCTATTCATTTCCGTCATCTTCATCCTGTCTCACAAAATGGAAAGGTAGCACTGACCTTGGCTACAACTTCACTTCCCTTTTCTTTCTCTTCTACATAACTGAAAGGAACCAATCTAAACACAAAAGGGAGAGGGGAAATGTAGGTTTTCAGAGAAAATAGACCAATCCCGTTTTTCATCAACAACTATAAAAGTGTTCACGATATGGATATGGTGAAACTTCTAATGGAATGAGATAATCTTTAAGGATAAGTAAAGTGAAAGGAAAAAAAATATTTTGTGCATTTGCAAAAAGCTGAAACTCCTACGCTATTTTTTTGCAGTTGTAATAAAGCCAAGTCCCTTCTACCACCGGTCGTTGGTATTGCACCAGGTGTAAATTAGATTAAGGTAGGAGATAAGGATGAAGGAGTTTTACAGATGGAG
Source organism: Orchesella villosa (assembly GCA_036850725.1). Classification (NCBI taxonomy): domain Eukaryota; kingdom Metazoa; phylum Arthropoda; class Collembola; order Entomobryomorpha; family Orchesellidae; genus Orchesella; species Orchesella villosa. The sequence continues at coordinate 345 of JAANSM010001120.1, read as the reverse complement.
GCTTTGCGCTTGGACAGAATAGTAAATGTGGGGGAACGAGAGTAGAAGAAGGTGGATGACGTTATGAAATGCTCATGCTATATACCAGCATACCATGTTTACCTATTACGATGATCTGCTCTTGTGAAACTAACTTAGTGCAAAGAGTGAATGCTCCAAGTTATTCTCCTCGTGGTGGTGGAGCATTTGTTTTCTAAAACTCCACAATTTCAGAGTATTCTACAAAGTTAAGTTACCATATAGTACAATATATAAGTAGCAAAAGTAGTGTGTCTAAAACAAAACAACATCCACCCTCACACTATTCTACACATTGTAAGAGATGAGAAAGGATTTGGTTTACTA
>JAANSM010001119.1:0-20712 GCA_036850725.1 Orchesella villosa | reverse complement strand
GTCCTAAAACCTCAAGCTTGAACGATATAGATATATATATATATTTCTTGTCTTCATCCTCATGATTTTTTTATCAACCAACATATCTGACCATTGGAAGAACTGTAAAATATGTATTTATCTTTGCCACAAATATCGAATCTTAAAACTGTAACTTTTAACACTACATTTTTTTGCTGAGAGCATGCATCGCTGATGGTAAGTAATCCATATGTTAGCAGGGTGTCACATGGATTCATTGACTCATCCAAAGGATGATATATAGATTTGTGTATTTTTTTCTCATTGTTCTTACAAATTGTATGTTAAAAATCCAGTTCAATATGAAGAATTTTGGAGATGGCTTTGCAAAGTGCAACACAATGTGCATCAGAAATATGTATCTTCATCATCATATTCATCATGTCCACCATTCTGGTATGAAATTAGAGCAGTCGTGTTTACAGACTTTTATATTACACACGTCTCTTGTTTTTTTCGAAAATGGTTGCTTGCTGTCATGCAAGTACAGACTACACACACGTTTCGAAATTTCATCTTGAAGCTATATATTTTGTGGATATACATAATAGTCTAGTGATGTGTCATCATCATCATCATAATATGATACATCCATATAAGATAGAGTTGCAAGTTGCAAGAGGAGAGATCATGACTTCTAAACTGGCATTATTCTAATCGTGGAAACTTGAAAAATCTACAAGTCCATTACCTACATGAAATTTACATTGAATTGAAATGAATGTAATCATCCATTATATTGCCAAGTGCTCATCCATTAAAGTACATGTCTACGGTCAAAGTTTTTACTGTATATTCTCATACATCGCCTCATTCATCTCCATCCTCTGCTTCTCTACTCGAAATCCATTATGAAATGGTGCCATAATATATATTCATGTATTCAATGCAATGTTTAATGTGTAACTTTATATATACGAGTGCATATCACGAACTCAACTAATTGATTAGTTTTTCTTGATTGTGACAGCAACATATACTGTAGAGGAGAAGCTTGAAGCGCATCATCCCAACAGAAAAAATTGTGGACTACATTTAGCGATTACTGATTACGCAATAATTAACAATATATTATATTCCATTACACACACAACAAAGCTTTAATAGTTTGGGAACTAACAGAAGCAACCAGTTTTCCCACGTGACATTAAACTTCAGTGATGGCTATAAAACTCACAATTTTTTTAAAATTTCTTTTCAGACTTAGATTATATTAAATTTTCGCAAATAACGCGTGCCTTTTATTGCTTATTGATGATGGGAAAAGTAAATCGAGATTAAAAATTATCTTTATGTCAACAATTTTGTCGTGTGAATCTGAATCAGACAGAGCAAAAAACTCTGTCCATGCCAATCAAATGGAGAGTCTCAGTTGAATTTCCCATCAAAATATGTTTTTAAACTGCAATTAGCGTTAAGCGAATGCATAGTGATGTGATGATAACTACTTTAGATATAAGTGAACGAGACAGGTTCAAGTTCTCGTCTTTCTCACAAAATCATCAGATATAAAGTATGAGTACAATATACTGAATAGGATTATGTATTTCATCGAAAACTTGCTACGTGTAATAGTAATAGTAATTATAGACGAAGCGCATTTTTTACTCTTCAGACAAATAAATAACAACAATTACGCATTGTTGTTGTTTTGGTACACACACAGCATCTACTATATACAATATTATATGATTCTCAATAGAAGCATGCAAATGCAAATTACTTTTAACCGTTGACAATTGCGCACATGCTACACCCTCAACCCTAGTCAATATTGAATATATGTTGTACCTTCAAAAAATGCATAATCTTGTTTATAACATTGAACCCTGGTCATGATCGAAATGGCTAATGTGTTTTTCAGCTGGTAATTAATGGGAGTGCTACAATTTGTTTGTGAAATAAACGATTTAATGGCTCTTTTAAACGGTTAAGATATGTATATTAACCGGTTGATTGCTAATGGATTGGTTTAGTATATAAAGTACATATTTACTTATACAATCATGCAACAGCGTTACAGAATATTGTGTAGACTTGTAGTTCTTGTACTATATACGTGCACATCCAAAATTTGCATCTCTGTAGCAGAATATTTACAACATGAATGAATGAATGCGGTTTTCGAGCACGAGAATAATGGAAGATGATAAAGTGCAACATGCAACTGACTTGACGCTGAGCTATTTTTAAATTGACTTTTTAGTGTTGAGTGGAGAAAGCCTTTTAATTTTAATTAAACATTCAACATTTTGCTTGTAAAATATATCTCTGTTTATTACAAGATGATGTTATTTTGTTGGCTGGTAAATGCATATTAATGTTTCTAAATGCCTCGTATGATTAGCCGAGGGCCAACACTTGTCAATTTTTGATATAGAGATTCACGTTGACGTAAATTATGCGTCTTTTGTGAGGTTGCAGTCGAAATGACGTTGGACGCATATATATGTATAAAAATATATACTATATATAGTTTTGAGTGATGTGTACCTATACGATTTTGTTGATTGTTGGTGTATTTGTCAATTTACAAGGGATTCAAATGACATGTTAGAGTAAAGCTATAAATAATTTCGCCATTCTGTTTTGAGTTGTTGTGCTACATTAGTTATATGTTGTATTGCAAACTAGCGAGTAGAATAATGACATTACAAGAGAAAATAAATGGACATGAAAATCAATTCGTTGTTTTAGGATTGTTATATCTTGTCATTTGTATGACATTTTTAAGGTAAGGCAACAAAAAAATCACGTTTCTCTTTCGACAAGGCAATCTGTCCAAAACGCGTGAGAGCCATTTTGTCATCATGGCAGTGGCCCAAGCAAAGCTGCTCATATATAGTTGTCCATTTGGCATCATGCAATACTATACTATTTTTAGCAATTCGATATGAAAATGGGCAAAACAAAAGGGGTCGATTTTTTCTTTGAATTTGTATATAATAATAGTGCAAGTTCTTACAGCAGCCATATTATTTGAATGAAACAGGTCCCTGATTAGTTAACTTGACTCGGCTCGAGCGATAGCTGTCAATTCATAAATTATATTTTGCCGGTCGGTCATCAGCACTATATATACGTTCGCAAATTGCTCATTTGGTTATAACAACATTGGGCTTTTGTAAAAGAATACAAGCCCTTATACTAATCGACTTACTTAACGCAATACAAACACATGTAACATTGATTTTTTTACTTGTGTCTTGTTTCTGCCTTGTCTTTAAGTAAATGCCTCGCCCCAAACTGTCTTCTGATGGTCACCCTTTTGTACATATGCAGCTGTGTACAAAACTATAACTTCTTTTTTCAGTGACGCAGACGCACCGAAAGTACCATTTGACCAATGACGACAGACACCAGCAATATAATAATGTATAGGTTCTGAAGTCTACACACTATTTAAATCTTGAGAAAAAGTGATTTGTGAGCTAGGTCGAATATCAGTTTGTAAATATTGTTTTTGCTCATGCATTTCATCGTCAAGTTATTAGTATTTTTAAGTACCGGTGACTGATAATGTTAATGGTTACTCATTGACCAGATCGAATTTTGATTTATACAAACTCCCCTTCATTCAATACAGCAGCGTGCGTGCATGAACCGGTGTACACACACATGTCATGAAAAGTACCTAAACTGTGTTCATATTATTTTTTGTTTTATTTTTCACTACTTTAATGTTTCACTTTTATAGATTGCTACCGCTTTCCGATATCAAAAAATCACATTGTGCAAGCTAGACAATTGAGAAATGCTTCGTCATCTCTGTATTTCCCCAAATTTGCTTTAAAAAAAGCTTTTTCTGCAAACAATGGGGATATCAGGCTGTGATACCTTGTTGCTCAAAAGATTTACACTTTTCTGTCAACTGATTTCATTTACTTCGAAAGAATACAAAACGCACTTCCATTGCACACATTAAAGTGAGTTAGATTAGAGCTTGGCGAAAATACATATATGGGAAGACTTACTGGGAGGTCTGTTGTGTGCATAATCATATTAAGTTTTATTACTATAACAAACAGAACGAGAGTCAGTCCAAGGCAAAGTAATGCCGACTGCCCCATTTAGCTCGTCCGTGAGATGGAAATTGTCAAGTCATGAAATCATTGGCTGATCAAGCAATTTATTCGCAGTCGTATTTCTTCCATCATCATCGTCATCATCAATGATATCCATTATAACTCCTACCTTTAAAAGAAACGTTATTAACCTGTGTAGATCATTTACTTCGTTAGAAAAATGAATTCCGCGTGTGCCTACACACATTTTAGTAGAAAAATGTCAAATCCAAACTAATTAATCTTTCTCAAACTAACTATGTATACTTTATTGAAAAGGAATTCCTTTTTTTCTTCTACACATCTTTCCGTAATCTTGTGAAATCACGTAGACACTTTTGCTTGTAGGCGACTTGCCTTCATTACTTCTCTTGAAAACGATCTGATTAAAAGCCTGCGTTATTGGTAAGCAATGCGTGTGTGTGTGTTCTCGAGATTGATATCTAATATGAAATTTTTTCCAATAATAATAACGATGAAGGTTTGGGTAGGTAGACAAAAGCTAACTAACCAGCATAAATATTTTATTAATAGGCTAGAAGTAGAAGACCTATCCGCATATCCTATTTACTCCCGAACGTTTTTCTTTTGGCTGTCGTCTTGAGAAAATGTACTGCTTTTAAGAGCAAACATCATCTTGCCTATACATTGTGTGTTATGTACTATTATGTGTTGTAGATATCTCGTTTTGTGTGACCAAGAAGGGCAACCGCATTGTAAAAGATAAACCATTGAGTGTCCGATGGTCAAATTTTTTGGTCATGCTTGATTCAGCGTTTGATAAATATTTAGGTTAAAAAAACGTATTCATGCTATTTGTGTTTTGTACTTGTATTGTTGGGGATCCTAATATTTAAATGAGCCTTAATTTTCTTAATAGCCTTTTACCATTCAACATGTCAGACTTTAGCCTGTATTTACAATTTGACTTTGATTCTATTGTGTTCTGCGTCCATGATCATTTGTTGGTGTTGGGAATGACGCCATTGAAACTGTGGCAGTTGTAATCTGTAAAGGACTAAAATTGAGGAGCATGTAAGTAATCAATCAAGGTGACTGTGAGCCCTTTGTCCATCAAATTATGACAGTTCAGAATTTCGTAAACATTGATCATCCTCTTTCAGTTACAAACATATGAAATGAAATGAATCTTTTTTTGACCAGTAATATGGTACTGGCTATACACTTATTACTGCAAAAATTACACATGTCAAATGTGCACAGGGCATACGTGATATAACATATGGTTCTTCTGCAAAGATCGTCATTGTCATTCCTCATTCTTTTTCGTTTCTACTGCTGCCCCTTACACTTTGTAACTTGACAGTAACAATGGGATGTTCGCATAAAAGACAAAGTCAGTGGAGTAGTGTCATGCTGCTGTTTATGATTACTATTAGTACTCCTCGGTTGTTTGTTAGTGATGCTTATTCATTTGCAGAGGATTGCTCAATACGTGATATTTCCTTCTTTTCGTACATCATCTTTTTCAAAGGTTGCCTCATGCTGTGCCCTAAATTACCTCCTCTGTGTATACTCTTTCTTGGTAGTGAGCACACGTACTACGAAAAGGCCATTTAAATGGTCTAGCCCTCCTCTATGAACCACCATAGTATAAGAGTAAAGCCTGAAGAAGAAGATGATAGATATGTATGAGTTCATCAAAGAAGTTTAATGATGGAGCTGGGGAAATAAAGACAATTAAACAAGTGAGAAGGAGAAGGACGCGTGAGTTGCTGAATAACTGTTGTTAGTTGCATGAACTGCATTGCATTTCTCATCCTCAACTCCGTCCATGTGCCTTTTTGCAGTTTGCTCCTCATCATAGTTTTTAATTCCTTTTCGTATCATCAACATCATCATCATTCTCGTCAATTTGACGAATTTGAAAAATTAAGATGATAATACGACTCACGATCATATCCCAAAATTTGTAGCTCAAACATTGTGTATTAAAAGAAAAGAGCATGCACAGAGCAGAACAGAGTGAAGAAGGCTGGGAGGCATATAAGAAGAAGGATGGGGAAATTTAAAGAGCATCATGTTGCTGACAGTCAGACACCGATGTGATGTGTGTGTAGTGCTTAAGTACATGTTGCGAGATTGGATGCGATAAAGAAAGATCAATTTGCAGTTAATTAGTGCAATTCTGTAAATCAGTTTTCATTTCATATTATTGAAAATGAGAAAAAGTATATGAGCTTGAAACAAAGATGATAATAATTTGCAACTGCCCCTACCTGGTTCTCTACTACATCGTTGGGATGAACTCGAGATGCATATTGTAGTGTAAGTAGACTCGGCTAGTATAATATGAAGAAAAAAACAGAGTTGATAAATAGAATTTCAGAAATCGTGACGAAAATGAAACTTATTTGAACCAAATTGCTGATATGAAACATACATGGTCATAATGTAGTTTTATGCATAAGGTAAACTATTTTAAAAAGGGAAAACTGGTTCTTCCCTAGATCAATTTTATTGTATCCCTTTCAATTTTCATTTCATTCGGATCTTTTACAATAAAATTATATCTGGAAGGTATGCATACATATATAAGTACTCTTAGGTATGCGGATGAAATGCTGCCAAGCGAGTATTTTTTTTTATTTAATCACATTGTTTCATCATCATTTTGAAACATTAACTTTTAATTGTAGATACTATCAATGGCTCAATATTTTAGATAGCTTTGTTTGATCATGTTTTGAAAACGTAAGTATCAACTTTAGCAGATATTGACGGGGAAATCTGCAATCCTTTTTCAGCGAAGATGATTTGTCATGTTTCTTTTGTATTTCAGTTATACAAATCGAGGAGTCATTATTATTGTTTTAAATAGGTTTTACTATACCATCATCATTTATATACAAAAGGGTCAAGTCTTGTATGTACATATACTCTCGTATCTCTCAATGACTTCCATAAAAGGTCAAAGTAGGGCAAAATAAGATTAATTTCCCATGAGATGAGCTAAACTCCTAAAGAGCTTTTTTCTGCTTGTCAGCCACCATGCCACCAACCAACAAGCTAGTTACGTTTCAATTCAATTGAGAATGAACCAAATGTATTGACGAATTCCTATCAATCTCAAAATGTAAATGGTGATGATGATGATGATGATGATGATACTTGTTGGCAGGCCTCATGTGATTTGCGTCATGTTTGAAATATTATAGGCAGAGAAATTGATGAATATGCGTACTTGAAAACATTTTCGTAAATTCAATTTCGTCCATATCGCATCTTGTTGATACGACGTGTCCGTGTTTGTCAATCAGAAAGAAACTCAGCTAAAAGTATACTTAGCGGAGTTCAGAATGATGCTTTAGTTTGTTTTGATAGCTGTTCAATGAAACACATCGCCATCACAAATGCTTTAAAAGATGTGCTGATTTTATAAAACGAAATATTAGCAAACATTTCACATGATAATCTTTCATTGTAGGCTTGCATTTTATGGTAGATATATGGTGCTCTTTTGTGATTCCCTGTAGGGCAAATGTGTATTATTAAAGTAGAAGTCTAGTGTTAGAGACCGATGCGATGTCGTGGCTAATATTTTTCAAATCATGTTCATGTCTGTTGTAAGTAATCCTATTTGATTAATAAAATGTCCGCAAGACTGTAGAGGCAACGTCAATCTCATTATTTAAATGTTATCTGATTTTCGGAGAGGGACGAGCCGCCATACAATATCTTCAACCCTCAAGAAACACCACTAATTAGACGTGAATTGAAGCTGAAACGAAGCTCTCTTTGTAGGTGCTATTTCTGCTGTAAAATTCATTTCTTCTTATTCTATCTCGTGGCATAGATTTAAGAAAAAAATATGTTTTCCTTTTCATTCCCTTCGTTCATGAATATATTGTCTCTTTCGGGCAAACGTTAGTAATTTTAACTCTCACGAAGGAATTTTTGTGGCTGGCAGAAATTATAATTTAAAAATGGGACGAGTGTATATAGTAGTCGTAGTCCTTTACCGATAATAAAAACGATAGCAAAGTGCTTACAATAAATTTACCAACTTTAATAACGGTAATTTGTTAGAGATTGAAATTTAATTTTTTGACTATTCTCATCTCACACTATTGTCTTACGTTGCTAAAAATGTCTCATTCAGTAGCCAATCATCATCATTCAAAAAAACTAATGTAAACCAAGCATGACAATTCGTCAAGAGAGCACTTTACTACATCAGGGTGCTTTTATTTTGAGAGTCCTCTTTCTTGTCCTGTTACAAACTGAGAAATCATTTGAGTGTTATTAGGACTATCAACATGAAGATGAAAAATATGCTTACTCACACAACTAATTCTCAACTCAATATCACAAGAAAGAGCCGAGCAAACTCTTGTACTGTATTTATTTACCCTTTAAATTTTGTGGGTCCATCATCATCACCCATTGCATTGAAGGCACACACAGAACAAAAATTCTTGTGAGAATCATCGGCGACGGATTAGATGGAATGTGTATAAGGTTTTGGTTATGTGCAAAGGAGAAAATCATTTTGTAGGTCAAGTTATAACTAAAAATAAATCCAACGTGACTGTAGTATTGTATTTTTCTATTACATACATATGCTTATAAGCCTTATGCGTGTACCGCATTGGAGACAGATTGATAATGATGATGGTGATGATAAAGGTAAGCAAATGCAAGAGGTATTAGTGTTAGTGGGTGAAGGAAGATTTTACTTTGTTAGCATATCTCATCTACCCCCTAGAGATGATGAGCAGACAAACCAAGTCATCATTAGAAAACTTATGTGAATATAATGTTATACATTCCTTATTATCAACAATGCCTTGTCGCATTTTATTGTTGTGGAGCGGCTGCTTATTACTCCTACCATAGTAGTAGTAGTTGTGGTATTTGTTGACCAATATAGAAAATGCAAATAGTCCATAATATTTTATATATATGTTGATGCTCAATCTTTTTGAATCATTATGATGGTAATGCTTTTATTGCCTTCTACTTCGTCCTCCGAAAGACGACACCATCATTATTATAACAATATTTTTACCATCGTGAAAATTCATCTTCACTTGAGCTGTCAACTAATATCAATACAAACTATTTGTATGGAGGAGGCTGATTATTACTACGCGGTGAAGTAGACAATGATATATGAATATGAAACGAAAGCACGATTTTCATTTATTCATTCACCCATTCATATACATGATGATGATGTTGATGATGATAATGCGATATGGTAGTGTTGCATTGATTTTGGTCAACCCAACGTTTCATTATGTCTGCACATCACTGTTTGACATGTCATTTTTCTAACGGATTTCCTCCATCCGATCCAATGCCAGACGGATCGTGTAGGTATAATCCTAGCCTAGCACACTACTTTTTGTCTCATCTCATCTCAGAGTATCTATATATATTATGTTCCTTGTTGGTCTCTAACAATGGTTGTCGCCATTTTTATACAATGTGGACCGTGAGCCTTAACAATATGAAGTATATCAGATTATAGTTTACCCTCATGAATGTTTGACAGTGAGTAATAGTAATGGTAGTAAGGAAAATTGCATACATGCATTTTTATAGTCATTCTGGATTATCAGCATGTAAATTTCATTACACTAATCTAACATGCTAAATCTGAAATCTCCCTTGAATGATGATTTGTACTTTGATGATGATAGGTCGACTCGGCAGGAATCTTGAGAGAAGTCTCAGTACCTGATCGGATTGAAGGCGAGAAGATAAAAATGGCGTGACCAAATTTAAGCACATCATCATTATATGAATGATTCAAAAAGACCTGTTTGCAGAAGCTGAAACTGATGGAAGTCTTTTATTCTGTTGTTATTACATGTTGTGATGTCGGTCATTTTTCCGTTTGATTGATCATGTGCGATTCGATTCCGGATCTAATGGGATCTATACATGTGTGAATAGTTTCTTTGCCAGTTTGATGTTGATGATTGAGTCGTCAGGGAAGTGATTTTGACAGGCAAGCTACGAAGGTGGGGAGTAGGGACTTATATTAGTTTGTTCAAACTTTCATTCACTCTTCAAGTTGAAAGTATAGGGATATAAAAATCGATGAAGAAGAGCGTAATGAAACTGATGTCACTTCTTAAACGCCTGTGTACGTGCGTGTTCTTTAAATGTCCTTGTATTTGTTTTAAAATCGTGATGATGATGGCCCTTTGTTCAGCCATCAAGAAAAAATTAGATTGATGAATTTAAGTTGTGAAAATGATTGTTCTCCTTATTCAAACCGACTATACAATCAATTCGAATATAGACACAATTGCTAATTATTTTTGGCCAAATAGTAGAGCTGCATGATTACAAAAAATGCCCATCGGGGAAAGTTGTCGACATTATTCTTGTCGAATTGCAATTAGTGCTAATTTAAAGATGAAGCTATTGAGTCATGCTCTGGGTTTATTTGCTTGTAGATATTTACTTTTAATTAAGAGGGCTGACGTAGGAACGTTTGTGCGGTAAGAGCCGGAAACCATTTTTGGTGCTTTAGACTGTAGTCAGTTATACTTACGTCTGTCCATATCCATACAAATCTAAATGTTACACATGATAAGATTCTTACAGTCCTCTTAAAGGATATTGAAATTTGCATGAACATTTATGCTATTAATGACACTAGTAGTATTGCTACTGTCTTGGGTATTCGCATTAAGTTCTTACGGATATACTAGTCACTCGTTTTGAGTAATATACGTATGTTTGAACACATGTGGAAAACTTCAACTTTACAAACAAAAAAAGTTTTTGGAAGCACAACGACAGCTCAACAAGTGACATCACTTTAGCCAAGCAAATGCATATTTCATGAAACTCATAACTCTTACATATTTTTGACTACTTGTTCACATGTGTGTACATCCAACAATATCTTTAAAGTTAATGTTAGCACAGGAATATATTACATTACACACACACTTATAGCCAAAGTGTGTCCTGTACCTACAAATCTAATACAAATACATGTGCACAAGAGCTTGTCATGTTGATCGTTTAAATGCATGAAATGGGTTTAGAAAGTTGTCAAATTTGCAGTTGTAACGAGTTCTAGAAATAGAAACTGCATTCTTATGCTGCTGATGATCAGTTGATGTCGATGATACCTAGTTTTATGGTTGGGACAACGTCAACCTGCATTTGCATTCAAGTAAAAACTGCATAATAAACTGCACCATGTAGAAAACTCTGTCTCGCCAGTATCAACTACGCAGCTTTATTTAATAACGCCTTACTGACTTAGTTCCTCGTTTTTTTCAATGCTGTATTCATTCTTAGTTTGAGCAAATTGATTATCAGTCATGTGAATGTATGCGTATCCGCGATGGTGATATGATTGTGAGATCAGAGTGTGTATGATGATGATGTGATCACGCTTTTTTGTATATAAAGTTTTTATACAAACGCATATTTCACATTCTCCTTTAATATCGTTGATTACTGTCACGACTTAGCTTCAAGAAGACAACCAGTTTTCAACGTGCAGAGTTAACTAACTGAAAATGATGGTTGGTGCTAAATGCAATATCGTATGAGTGAGCAGGGGATATACTACTGTCACTCTGTGTGTGCTCACTGGTGTTTGTACATTTTTTTGGTCGCTGCTGCACCTTTGCTATTGTCATGTCGTAGGTGAAAATTAAGCTGTTTAGGGGAATCTGTCGCGTTGCCTTGTTGTGTACGGTGGCGTTCAAAATGCAAACACACGCTCAACGTTGAACTTTTTTTCACTCATCATAATGTTATTATGGTTAGTCAGAGACGGCTTAAAGTATCATAATGATTATGGCTACCGAACGCCACAACCAGTTGCTTACAAAAAGCATCAATTATAAATCTGCCCAGACGGTAAAAATTCCTTTTTGTGCGCTTTGTACTCAAATGTTAAAGAATACGAAGAATACACAACCTCAAATGATAAAATGTGTGATTGGTTATACATTTGAAATGAAGTCATTGTAACTCAGAAAACTCATCATGTTTTTGTGCGATATGATTTGCTGCTAATTTCACATTTTTTTTCTAAATCAAAGATAGAATTTTTGAAGCAGCGTAACTTATGATTTTGATGTAAGTCAAAGCATACTATGTACATACCTCATGATTTAAGTCAAATAAAGATTTTCAAAGAGTTAACTTGTATTTGTAGGAGGGTAAAAGTGCATGTGAACTTTCTTGTTGTGAGGTCAGAATTCGCTACTTTTTGAAATATTGTATCATAAAGTTGTTATAATACTTATATGCATTTTCTCTATGAAATATTTTTCAATAAAATAATCCATATACTTTCTCTCACTCAGAAAGCTGTATACTCTGACAAGTTATCAAGAATTTGGCATGATAGGACCTAACAGCTCTGCCGTCAACGTCATCCATATCTTATTTGATGTCTGTTTTCACTGCCATTACTTAGCGTTAGCCATATTGAAGATTATTAGTTGATCGCTAGTTTTGATACGTTTCAGAATATATATATGACTTTGTAGCAAAATACTCAATTGCATTTTTTTTTATGAACCTAAATAATATTCACTGCCACGTACATAAAAACTCGAAAGGATCGTCGGACCTTCCATAAATTTTAAACTTGATCACCTATACATACATAGATATGAGCACCTGCGACTTCATTTTGCCACCGTAATATCTTCATTTTCGATTTTCATTCCTTTCCAAAACTTGAACAACAAGCTCATGGTCATGGTGGCTTGACTATTATCAATTCGGAAGCGTGACAGCCTGATAGGATTTAAATTTCTTTGGGGGAATAATCCTATTATTTCATAAATACACTGTTATCTTTAATTTTCGTAGAATCAGTTAGTTATTACTTCGTTGGTGTAGCAGAGATGAAGCTCACACACCATAATCATATCAGTATTTTTTTTCTAGATTATGCAACTTTCTTCTGGGAGATGTTTCTTGGTTGATGAAATTCATATCAAAACTTGATTAGTCGACCTTTATTGAACCCTGCGTTGCAAAATCGAGGTTAATCCGTGACACAGTCTCCACCAAAAAGACTTTCGTTGTTATTTTGCTATTTGCAACAAAATAAACGAATCATTGTGCAATTGATTATAAATGCAAAAATTGATAGCTTATGAAGCTATTTGTTTGATAGGCCCGTAATTCTGTTTGATCATTGTTAAAATTTGCAAATCTCAAAGGCGTGAATATGCCATCAGCTTCAAGCATCATTTTTATCGCCAAGGCTCTATATGATTCATAAATTTTTATAGGGTCACCCACGACGAGTAGGGTTTGTATCTTTGATTTGTCGGATGACTCAAGTTTCGATAGAAAGAACCCATGCAATCCCATAATACTAGGTACTTAGTAGGTAGATATGTGAATGTTTTGACCCTTGATTACTATTTTTAAAAGACACGTCTTCCCAATTTAAAGTGATGATAATGCTGACGGTCCACACGATTTCAAGAAAGTGCATTTGATCTTATGTACTTACTTTTGCTATCTGTTGCCTTTTATTGCAGACATAAAGCACACATCTGGTGAGTAGTCAGTAAACAGTTTGTAAAACTGTCTTAGGAGATTCAGGGAGCAACTTGAAAAAAAGTAAAATCACTTTCGTACCATTTACGCACGCCGTGTCCCCACAATGGCTATTAGTTCGATAACTGAGCAAATAATAATTGTTATCATCCACAATCAGAAAGGCCTAAAGCTGTGCATCTTGAGCTAAATAATGTTTTCATCAAAACTTTCTTCTATTGTTTCGGTCAAGTGAGAAAAAGGAAAATCTCCTTTTGTGCCTCTCTTCACTCTTATCTTCAGTGTTCACCGTTCTAATCAAATGGTTCCGTCATTTGCCTGTAGGCACAGTTTTGGTCCATTGTTCAAAAATGTGCAAGTAAGAAGCTCGCACCGCAAGATATGAATTTTCAGAGATGTAATGCATATAAAATATAATATAGAATATGGTTAGTTAATAATATTATAATGTACCCGTCTGCAATCCTCCTAGGTCATTGCATTTTGTCTTTGCTAATCTACTGCCTTACTAGCATACAGTGATGCTTCATTTCATTAATATAGTATATAGACAATTGATATTACATGAATATAACATGAANCTTTGCTAATCTACTGCCTTACTAGCATACAGTGATGCTTCATTTCATTAATATAGTATATAGACAATTGATATTACATGAATATCACATGAATATAGTTTGCTTATATAGGTATTGCTTAATATGGCCTTTGTACTAGATAGAATAGCTATAGTCTGTCTGTACGCACATAGCAAACAGTCATACACACACGATTCAAATTAGATTGCGTTAAAGGCTGTAAATCATTTCGATATTAGGTATGTTTTGAATAAACGTGTGCATAAGTATCGGAGGTATTGGTACTTTACCAAGTTGAGTCGTATCATATACTTTTCTATCTAGGCAATGGTAATATAAGTTCTCTGTGTTTGTATGCGTACCGTCTCATTAGCATTAATTCCAAATGCACAAAATTGATTCAATTCCGATAAATCAATCAATAATTGTTATAATATATGAATGCATTAAGAAATCGATGTTGTGAATGAACGATGGTGGTACTCTCAACTTTGTTTGCAAGTACCCATTTGCCCCTACTTACTCATTAATACTAATAACATACCAAACCTATGAATCATATTAAAGCTACACTTTTAGCAAATCATGTGTAATGCATTTTTTGTATGGATAATCGAGTTAGTTTCTTATATGGTGCCAATAATGTTCCTCTTCTCTGCACAAAACAATTCACTGTCTTGTCAAATACAAACTATAACATATCAACAGAAAAGAAATTTTTGTGTAGATGTGTAGTAGGGCTGGCAAGCAGTCCATATCATTTCGTATGATATTCACTGGTTTGTGTGCAAACTGCAAACACCGTTTTGCTAGTTTTTATCAAATATTGAAAAGGTTATTATTATATATGTACACACAAATATCACAATAAAGTTCACTTTCTTCCAAGCATTTAAAAAACAAAAGGAACTCTGCAATTGATGTTGATGCCTTTCATCATGTGGTTTCTAAAACATTGGAAAAAGTATTGTGCAGTTTTTGGCTTCAACGCAAAATGTATAAATATGTGTCCAACTTTTTATTTCTTACTTCTAGCTTGTATTTGTAAATCTGCAGATTACCAATTCTGTAGGAAAAAATACGAACATATTTCACGACGCTGCATGTGGGTGCAATGGCTTCATGTAGTTTTTGCTTTCTTTTTATAATAGCTTTCAATTACGATTCTTTGAACATGGAATAATTGTACACATTGTATTCATTACAATATGATACCATCATGTTCTTTTAAATTTTTTGTCAAAATATAATTAATTTGCTTTAATACTGCTTCCGGGCTTCTTTCCGTGATTTCTTTGGGAGCGTGAGAGTACAAGTCACGAATTTAGAAAAGCTTGCATGAATACGTACGTGACACTCGGTGTTCATGCATTGAGATTAATTATCAGTGAAAACCATAATTAATTTTCAAATAAAACGCAGAAGATTGATAAATTGTTTCATTTTTATTTTAGATTTTGCACGTCAAGGATCTGCCGTCATGATGGATCTCAACGATGACTTGTGCCGTACTGACTTTTTTGACTTTGTCAAACTGGACAGTGGATCTAATGGGCTTACACCGGTTGCCTTCATAGACTCATTAGATTATACTCAAACGGATGGCAATAATAACTTGAGTGCTACTGGGGGGCAAATTAAGACAATATTGGATGAAATGTTGTTGTCAGATACCCTTGGCTCCACTTCAGATCCTCTACAATCAAATCAAGGAAGTTTAGAATTGTTAGGTTCAATTCAATGGCCTTCCTCTAATCATTTAGATAATGGGTTAACACCAACCACAAATGTATCATCTGACCCTAGTCCAAACTGGCTTCTCAGTTCGGGAAACCCAAGTGACGGGGAGGTCACAACTCTTACAAATCTCTTAGACCCCCTATTTGTTTCTTATGATGATTCAAAGATGGATCATTACTTTTCTTCAACGCAGTCCTCAGATCCTTCAAATCCTGGTGCGATTTCTTCTGATCTGATCACAACAACTTTCATGAACGACAGCTCGACATCACCCACCACGTCAAGTGAAAACGACTTAATGTCTTGGCAGAAGAGCTCGTCAGATGTATTCTGTGATGAATCTTTGCTACGATCGGCGCTCCAAGCTGGACATAATAAAGTAGCTCAACAAATTCAGATACCGACAACCGTAATGGCTGTAACACAAAAACTTCAGCAACACCCTCAACCAGGGACAACTGATATGACTGAGCTCCGAAAGGTTCTCTCGTTCCCCCCTTTAGCCAACGGCAATGGACAAGTTACAATTACTACCAGCAACTCCTCAGTCGTTTCCACAGGTTCGCCAACTTCTTCTGATCAAATCATGACTGGTGATCACACAAATGGTGGAGTAGGAGATCTCGGAGGGGATGGGCAATATTATGAGCTCAAAGTTCTTGACTCAGTCTTTGTGGATCCGGATACAGTGATCCCAAATGTTGAGGAGCTCATTATGACTCGCATTACCCCACAATTTAATGGAGTCCCTAATGGGATGAAAAAAGGAATTGAGATCTCAGAAAAGAAAATTAATTCTACCACCCTCAGTGCCAAATGGACTTACACAACCAACAATGATCAGAATAAAACACCTAGAAAGCGGAACAAGAAGAATAATGGTCTTAAAAATCCACCGATGAATGGAACCACCAATGGAGCATTACCAAGTACCTTGAATTGTGATAATAGAAATGGAGTTGTAGGTTCGTTGTCTCCGTCCGTTGGCTCACCTAAAAGTAGCCAAAGTAGTCCCAGTACAAACAGCACTTCAAGCAGTGGAACCTCTGGAGCTACGTCAAGGAAGGAACGCTCTCTCCACTATTGCAATATATGTTGCAAAGGTTTCAAGGACAAATACTCTGTCAATGTTCACGTCAGGACACACACTGGAGAAAAACCGTTTTCATGCACACTATGTGGCAAGAATTTCCGACAGAAAGCTCACTTGGCAAAGCACTATCAAACTCATGCTGCCAAGGCTAACAATCCACATGGAAAAGGATCGGCTAAAAGAACCGTGAGTGTAGCTGCGTCATAAAGCTGCAAAAGCTATTTAGTTCAAGAATAATAATATATGAAATTGATTTTGTATATAGCATAATATTAGACATTTTGAAATTACTTAGATGAAACAATTGATGCAGGACAGATTTTAAAATCTGAATAAAAATAAATCATCATTAGTTGTATAACTGATAGGTATGGTACAGCCATTTTAGTATAGCAGAACCTTTTAAGGAGTTTAATTGTGATGTTCTTTTTATTATTTGTTTGGTAAAGTAAACCTGAATTTTTACTTGTGATTACTTTTCATTAGGAATGTATAGGATTAATATATGATTGTAGGTTGTAGGTGTATTATGTATGTCCTTAGACGAATTTCTCATTCAACGAATACATCTTGTTAACTTTATGAGCATAGAGATATAATATGAATTTTAAGTTGCTTAAAATGTATGCATTTTTTAAAGAATACACTAAGTTTGTCAATTGTAAACACGTAAATTTACTTTTTGTATCTTTAAGGTGCACCTTCCCCGCATCAAATATTATACTGTATTTTGACCTTTTGTATGTTTTAGTAACATGCTTTTTTTTGTATTTGGGTTCAGTGTTGTGCCAATCTCATTATGCATTTCTGTAATTTGTGTGAGTGTAGTCAGTAATGTAGCTGAAGTATTTCATAAGACATGGTTTGAATCTGGTAGTGTAGTATGATTTTTATTTAAATGCCGGGGATAGTCTGAACAGGATATTTACTTATAATACAATTTTATGAAACTTGGAACAAACACAGTCAGGGGTAACTGTTGTACTTATTTCATTTCTTCGATGACCTGTTTACCAAAATTATGTCCTACCATGTAGCAGCTACCCATCATAGTGTTATTACTACTTTCGTGTTATGTTGTATCTGGAAGGATCATTTTGGTGTCCTATCATCATTACAATTACATGAAACTAAGAAGTTGCTGATGATGATGGTTGTAAAGTTGAAAGTGAAAATGACTATGATTTATATATCTGTCGGAATGCCATACCAGAAGTTGCCTTCCATAAAAGAATGGGATTGGAATTTGACAGAATCTCAAGAAAAGTAATATTCTCAAAACTAAAACATTTAGTTTATGTAAACATTTATGTAAGTTAATGATAGTCACTAAAACCGATTGAAGTATAACCACTAAGTTATGTGAAGTTACGAGATATTGGTGGAAAGTATTACTGTTTAGTAATAAGACATTTGTAACTTTCTACTTCTTTTTCTACTTTCACATAGATATAAATATAGATATATAATATTCAATATTAGCTTCGTGGACGATGTTATCATCTTGGATTGGTAAAGTTGAATTTTATTGTTGTACATAACTTAGTACTGGCAATCGTGGCATCGAATATGGTAGGAAAAGATTTAAAATATTTTGTAAATTACACATTCCTCATAGGATGTATAAAATTAGGTATTGCTAGAAAGTAGATCAAAATAGCGCGCTAGTGTGATAAATTTTACACAAATATTACATTTATTATTAAAGGATGTATGTATTATTATTAAACAAAGCGTACGTAATTATGAATCGTAACATATTCTCCGAAAGCGCAACCAAAATGAATATATTTTTCCATTTACACGTGCTAACAAACTTCTCAATCTATCCAAATCGCTTTTAAATTAAATAACGCACCCTTCCCATGAACTACTAACAAATTATTGTTACCTGTTACAGTATCATAGTTTTCGTATCCCTCAATTTTCAGTCATGAATTCGATATACAACATTTTGTATCTTTAATCTACCACAAACTATCTCTTAATATACTGTGACAAACCATTATTTTTACTTATATACGCTACTATAAGTGGAACTATCAAATGTGTATTAATGATTTGAATAAAATAAACTTTTAACGTGGAAACATTCATGCGATTTAAATTCCTCGTTTTGCTGGTTTCGGTGATACAAGAACCTGTTTTTCTTCGCTCAACTGTATGATGTACGTTGAATCCTTTTTCCACATCAATTTCCGGTTGTAGTTGGTTTCTGGACCTCTGAGATCTAAAACGATGCTGATGGTTACAGGACAAGCTTCGGTCCAAGCCTATTACGATTAATTCAAGTTACACGGGTTTAAATTGGACGCTGCATAAGGACGAATGGCATTGCAAAAATCTTCTGCATAAAATAAACTTACTTGATGCGAAATTGAAATTGTCGTTAACAAACGGACTTCACCACTGGAGTCCGACCTAAAATCTATTGTCCTGGGGCAAATCAGATGCACTTGCTGGTCTGGATAATTTACCTATAGTAGTTCCGAATAAATAAATTCAACATTTAATTTTTATAAATAAATGAGTACGGAATAACATAACTGTATTCATAAACTCACCATAATTCGAACATAAGATGTATCCTCTAAATTATGAATTTCAGCGTCTACTGGAATTCCCAATAACAAACCAGCCGTAAACTTCAAAGCATTATCAGATTCCCCAGATGGTTCAATAATTGTTGCCGAAGCCATTTTGATCTAAACAAATTATATAACGTTTCAGCTAACTCGTAATAACAAGTTCATCTTCAATTGATCTAAACAAATTATGCAACGTTTCAGCTAACTCGTAAAAACAAGTTCATCTTCAATTAAAAATTTAATAAATGTGAAAATATCGTTGTTTACTTACCGCGCTAGAAAATGATACCAACGGTATTTGGTGAGCTTCAAATAAAGGCAGCAAGTGTTTAGCCACAGTACCAGGCTTAGGTTCATCTAATGAATCTAACATTTTTAACATAGCAAATGTAAACTCATCCGGCGTGACATCGTTTTCTTCAAGATACTTTTGAACTGTTTCTGCTTGCTCTAAGAGATTTTGACAGATTGCTAGAGCCGAGGCATTGCTTCCTCTAACAATATATACAAGCTGAAACGCGAGTCCTCGAAGTTTTAACTGCATTACTATTCCATACTCCTTCGGACTCAAACCAGTGAAACTATACTGCATTTTTAAACACAGTTGCATAAAAGATTGTATCTGCAAACGTAAAGGTTCATTTTGAGTGTTCTGAGTCAGTTGAATCCAAGCTGATGAGCTCAGACAATTAGTGTACACCAACTGAGCTTTAATGTAAAGGGATGAGAACTTCGCAATGGCAGAAATTTCTTGATCTACTTCGGAAAGCCTCTGGTAGCAAAATATAAAAAACTAATTAGACAAAGGCAATTTCTGAAACACAAAAACTTATTATAAATTGTTACTTCATTAACAATTTCACACGTTTAAAACTAACCTTCAAGTCTTTTAATATAAGTTTACACAGACGCGTCTTCATTTCGCTATTAAGATTCGCAGAGGATTTCAGTTTTGCAGTTAACTCTTTTAAAATAAGTCTGCCATTTGTGTTCCCACTTAATGAAATCCCGGACGCCGACGACGTAGTTGCTATTTGCTTATCAGAAGACCCAGTAACTGATTCGTTACTTATGTTCAACTCTGGAACAAATTG
>JAANSM010001118.1:0-20715 GCA_036850725.1 Orchesella villosa | reverse complement strand
AGCACCAGCATCAGAAACCTCATATCGGAAGAAGGCTACAAATAGTTTTATAATAAGTTGTAAGAGTTGACCTGTATATTGTCCTATTTATTGTGCTACTTGCTACAGTTGGAACTCTACGCCAGACTTCTTGATTGTCCCACATCGTAATTGTCCTGAGTAAAAAATCTTGAAATGGCTATTCGTATTGACATGAGTATATCTACGACTTTCTTATGGGGTTATGCATGTCAGCATGTCCCAATAACGTTCTTCTGGTTATATAAATATTGTGTGTTCGTATCAGACTCGTGTCTATTCGCATAAGCATGGAAGCAAAATATATGACTAGAACGTTCCACTGAGAAAATACAATTTACATCTGTATTTCGTCATAACCTACAAGGGTAATGGCCAATTCAAATTCACATAAGCAAAAAAAATGGCACTCAACTTTGGATAACATAAATTGCGTAAAGAGAAAGTACTCACTTCCTTTTTTAAACAGAAAAGGAACAAGGTAGCGATTTATTTTTTTGTGTAGCATGTAAAAAAAAGTTGTGTGTGTGTGTGGTGTTAGTGAAAAATATAAATTTATTATCGTCACTTTTTCCGAAAGGGTTAGAGAGTTTTGTGGGAAGTAATATATTAACTTGGCTTCGTGTGTGGTGTCGGATTCCATGTAGCAGGCTATAGTTTGGCATGTACATGAGCATAGCTGTGAGCATGACTAGCAGGTAGGCATATAATTCACTGGTGATTTTGATGCATTGTATTTCATGGCAAATGAGTTGTGGTCTAGTTATCTACAGGAGCATAAACAACGTTCGTATCATTTGTAAACCATTTTCTTCTGTACATGACATGCAACAAGACGTGTATTAGTGAGCATATTAGCACGATGACTACAACCAGACGCAAGAAACAGCACGACTTTCTGTTCCTTTTTCTACAACTCTTCGTGGAATTGAGCAATAGAGTAGCTTTTTACAGTTTTACATGTAGGTACACGGCCTAGTCGGTCGACGTGCCGAATGTGTGTTTTTGATTTGTTAAACTGTATGTTTACGTACTTCACATATATTCTTTTCAATTCAAACATGGCGTAGAGTTACATGTATAAAATAGGTACACACTATTTGTACTCAACGCTAAAGGTCATGTTACATGTGATTCCGACATATATTAAAACCATTACAAATATTGTGTAGCTCGTGGCAGGAAAAAAATTAAAATTATATACAACGAGATGCGTAAGCGAGATTGAGAAAGTTACCTCCCCAGAGACTGGAAATGGGCACTATGGATTACGTTGTGGAAGATAAGCTTTCATGCACTCAAGCCATTTTTTGTTTTTGGCACCGAGAGAATGAAATTATTTTTTGGAGAAATGGGAGTGGGGAATAATTAATTGAAACTATAGAATACGTCAAGCCTAGTTAGACAATTGTTCCTAATGGTTTTTACGAACGTGTTGTATTGCACACTACACAAATTCTAGGGAAATACTTTCATCATGCAAGTGAACAGTAGTGTGTGTGTGGAACTCTGATCCCTTTTTCGTCTCTTTGCGGTTCCTTTCCCATTTCACATGGCACGGCAATAAAGCTTATGGGATACGTCCATCATGTCGAGCTGACGTGCAATGCATGCAAAACATGAAATGCTGTTAGACATGCTGGAAACTCTGCCGTCCAAGTGTCAAATGACGGTTGGAGTTCGTGCAGAGTCAAGAGCTTAATCTAATTGACATAATTCATTCAACAAATTGTACATTACAACTTGTAATGTGCAACAAAAATTGCTGTTTGCACGGATTTACATAATGCAAAGCTGGTTTTAAATGTATTCATAATTAAATATTATGCGGTGCACACTCGAGTGCTCGGTGCAGCTGGGCTGGACATTTACATATGAGTACAATATGTGTAAGTATGAGTTGCTGACAGGGAACTGTGCTGCACGGATTGAAAAGGTTGAATGTGATGATGGTGATGAAGTGAGCTTTTACCTCGTGGTCATAAAATGCCTAATAGGAAGAATGTAATAACGAGTAAAACCTAAATAAGTAGTACATATCTTGCACACAAATACTTCTATACCAGTTAAAAACTGTCCCCAACTGAGAAAATGGTGTTTCATCGCCATTTCAAAGTAACCAACAACGAAATTCAACGAATGCGTAATGCGTATATATAACTTTTAGTATATCATAGAACGTATTCGTTTGGAAACTTTCAATGGTAATCTCTGTACTTTGCCAAACTTTCATTGGCAGAGATATGTTTTAAAAAATGTTCAAAATTGAATCCTTGCCGTGCTTAGCCAATATATATCATAAACTCATATGACGTGAGTTTTAATGCATTACATTTTTACGTAATAATAGAAAGGCATTCGTGTGTATTTAAGAATTGCTCATAGTATCTGCTTACTCCGATTACCATCACAAAAGTCACATCACAAAACTACGTAGGCAATAATAATATTTCAAAGAGACAGCGAATTTCAAGTAAAAATTTCAATTCTGGGAATGTTTTCCATAATGTGACAGGACGCACTTATAAAGATTAGTTTATATTAAGCGAAAGAGATTTGTGGATAGTGCAATAAAAGACTTCAGTTGGTTACTCGGCCTTCAAACCAAACCAGCTTACTCTCAGAGTCTTCAAATGGCAAAAAACCACAATGTGGTTCCACATTCTACTTTCTTTTCTTTGAGGTCATTGGCCATTATATTGGTTACAAAAAACATGCATGACTGCAAGATCCAGTAATTGCAAAAGAGTAAAAACTAAGAAGATTTGGTGACTAACGTGACTTCCCTACCACAGAATTTCGGCTTTCTCCGGTTTTATTAAGTGTCAGAAACGACTGAGATTTGTTCTAGGAGCTCATAAAACGCTACGTGATACCGATTCTTAGAATTCTCGCCATCATTATACCTTTGGTTGGAATTTGATTCCAAAAAATGGGCCTAGCTCAGAAAAGCTGACTAGGTTTGTGATTAAAAATCCAATTCTTCAGTTGAAATAGTTGAAATGAAAAATTGTAGCTCTAAATTGATTGGCTTGGACTCCTTACCATATGCAAAGCAACCTTATAAGCCCCGCAAGCAATATTTCGAACGCACGACTGCTACTTGAAGTATTTCCTTCGAAAACTCCTTTGAAAGTACGTTAATGTGTGTCGATTTCACCAAAAAAATGCAACCACCTAAGTTTGCTCTAACTTTTTATAAATCTTGGAACTAGTCACACGAATCGGGATTTCTTTTCAAGCCTTTCCAAATGTTTAAAAGATTGTACCATCTGATCAAATGAAGCTTTTCTTTCAGCATTAAAGGAAGGGTATATATAGACGATTCCCACTTCATTGAAAAGTTGTTGCTGTTATGTCATGTCTTCTTGAAACGCAGGATAAAGAAAAAAGTACGGAGTATATCTAAAGTTGATATAGCTGTGTCTGTAGACAATTTCATAGAGCATATCACATATAGTGAACTGTGACTCAAAGTCTTAAAGCGTTCTTTGTTCTGTGTGGGCCTCCGGGAAAAAGATACCTGTGCCGTGCGTGATCACGTTTCTTGCCAGAACCCTCCCCCTGCCAAGTGAATAACAATGCCAACGGCAATGATAGTTGAAACGGGGAAATAGGAGCATTGAAAATGAAAAACTTTTTCCCTTTACTGCATAACAGAGATTGACGTGCTACCAAACAAGGACCTTCCGTAAAGCTCCTGGCTCCGGAAGCACCTCACGCGATACAACGAGTAGTTGAAATGTATCAAAGACAAGCAGTCACTATATAAGGCTCAAACACACAGCGACAGTTGAGTTTAGAAATGAAAGAGTTGATAAAATATAATAGCGACGAAACGCTTGTCGTACTTTCTATATAAAAAGTATTGCTTCTGATCCAGTTCCTAACTCTTTTCCTGCTGAATTCCTTAAGGAGAACAAAAGGGAATGTATCAACAACAAAAAAATGAGAAAAAAGTTAAGTTTTCCATCTCACTCGACCACAAGAACAGAATGAAAGGAAGGGTGACAAGCTTGCAATGGACACTTATTTACTACGACATAGCATGGCATAGTAGCGAGCACGTCTCAAGTTTTATCAACTTTGTCGTACTGGGGTGCTCATTCATACGCCTTATGAAAGAAAAGGAAATTTATAGACAAGAAATCCAAGCAAAATGGATTATTAGGGACTTCACGAGGAAACTTGTTTCGTCTCTTCATTATGTTATGTGAGAAATCCGAGGAACAAATGAGCCAAGTATTTTATCTTCTAAAAATAAGTAAATGGTTTTCTTGCATGCATACGCGACATGAATACCTCTCAGTGGATATTGTGATAGCATTGTATACAATACGTGGGGCTATACACATTAGTTCATTCATACGCAAAAGAATCAAGCTCACACAACACACATAACCAACTCTTGTTTTTCCAATCTTCTATTGTTATCATAAATACACTGTGGTTAGCATTCAAATTTAGATAAGAGCACCGTTTTATGTTACGTTATGTTACGAGCTCCTTAAGAAACTTTCACGTGTTTACCGCACACTCGTTTTACTGTCTTTTTTTTGTCTTCTATAATTTGGAAACTTTTCTTGTTTTCTTAAAAGAAACTCCTCTCTTTTCTCTCGTGTAGAAAAATCACGGTTTGTTAGGATTTTACATGAAATATACACATTCATATGAAAATAAACAACTTGGGCTAGTCCCTTTTGTGTAATAAAGGTAAAATAAAGAGTAGATTCGTGATGATGTAATACCACAAGATTAGATGCTGATGGGAGATAGCGGAAGGAAACGCTAGTTTATACTTAACTGGAAAGGTACCCCGGAGACTTTATGTATTGTCATTCACAAATTGTAGCTACAACTTACGCTAGATTTTTAGATGAGCCAAATATTCAGACACGAAACCGAGGAAAAGTGACAAAACCAACCAAAAGAGATGAAGGATACGCAATACACCACCGGCTTACATCCTCCACTTTCACTATGCATATTACATTTAGAGCATATACACGATTTTCCTCAGTATTCATATCTTGACCGCTCTCAGAGTTTCAAGGAAAGTATTGCAATTCATACTTACACACTGTCCCGACGTGCATACAATTTTAAGTTGAGAAAAACATGTGGGGACAAAATGCATTTTCATTAAACTGACAAATTTGTCGGCTTGCAATCCCCGTCTATATGTCTCACCGCACACACTATCCACTTGTCAAAAGAGGGATGGAAGAGTGAGTAACAAGGATGGGAGCGTTGATGAGGTTTCTAGTCTGCTAGTTCTCCAAGTTATTACAACCAATCCTGTACGTGAGGCTACAGTTGAGACACAGAGCAATGTAAATGCAGTTTCCTTAAGAGACGCATGAATCTCTGAGAGTTAACAGGGGAAAGAAGCTACGTGAACTACTTGAGCCTAACCGTCATAAAACATTATCGTTTTACCTTGTCCGCATGGTAAAAGGCTTGGAAAGAAGGAAGGGTTCTGTCATCTGACTCATGTAAGTTACGACAAAAAACCGTCAAACAAACAGGCCAAAAGCTTTCACATGGATGATGCCTGTCTTTTATATATAAAAAATCAAGCTTGCTTAAAGTATAACGACTAAAGTATCACCGAGCAAGAAACAAATCCGGTTCCCTTCGCTCACTTTTTAACTTTAAGAAGAAGAACGGTAGTGGTGGAATGGTAGTGGCTAGATCTCGAGCACTCATAAAATTTGTATGACGCCCGCTCACTGACAGCACGAAAAAGCTTCACTTTCATGAGTTTTCCATTCTGAAAAGGAAGTTCCTATACAATTGCCGCTATATATACGGAACATTACTTAAAATACTGCGTATGTATATGGGTTAGATCTTACACAAAATGTTTCAGAATACATGGAACATATATACATCATATATAGAGAGATATGCGTCAAAATAGCTGTGCGTTTTCCTTCCTACAAATCTTGTCGAGGAGCCTTTTGCTTGAATTCTTGTGAAATCACAAAAAATCATGAATTTAAAATGATCCCTTTCATTTTCCTTTCTCCTCACCGTTCCGCATTGTGTTGTAGAACATCCTTACTTGAATCATTTTTTAACCCACAGGCGAAGACTCTCCCAGTTTCACTGTAACGTATTCCATTTTGTCATGAGTCATAAATGAAGTGTCCAATAAATTATCGTGGTTCCGAGAAACAGCCACCCAACCTACTCAAAGCTTTATGTTCTTGTAATACCACTTCATCTAGTGCTTTTCTGCTATGGTATAAAAACTAGTAGTGCTATACGCTGGAGCTTCACCAACGAAGACGAGTGCAGAATTGTGCTAATATCTGGTCTTAATATTTTGGTAAAAAGCTGAAAATAATAATAGTCGGTCTACTCTTTTCCTACATAATAATGTATTATCCAAGAATGAACATTTGAATGAACAAAGCGATTCTTTTTGGTAGAGAAAGAATTTTGGTTGAGAGGAAAAAGAAGAAATTGAGATTGTATGACGGGGAGAAAGAAAGAGTGTAAGGGAATTATGAGTACCTAGATTTCATCGCTTTTGTTGCGTATACATTCTATATATTCAAACGAATATATATCAATATATTTATAGAACTATACAAATACATTTTATAGTATATATATGTCCGTACGTGTGTAGATACATCCGACTCAAAAATAAGCCGCTCATATATATGATATGAAGAAACATCAAGATTTTATTCCTTAAGCCCCCGTCACAACCATTCAGCTTCTCGTAATTTTTGACTAAGTACCTAAGACTTTGCCATTATACGGACACTCGTTAGCGGCACAGCGGTAGTGCATTACTCGGGTGATTTTGCTTAATGGAGGACATGAGGGAGTAGAGAGAAAAGGGAAATATATAAGGGTAAGATCTGCAAAAGATTTTTCAACTTTTTTTACGTGTTAATCGCAAAATGTCCTCCTTTTTGCAATAAATTCAGTCATTCTCAAGGCACGCCGAGCTCTTATACGTGCCAGCGAGCGAATAAAATATATGCCATCAACCATTGCGAACACACTACTTTCGTCAGTTGATTTCATTGTACTTTATTGTTAATGTCTTCTTGTTTTAATAAGTTTACTATATTTGAACAGAATAAAGGTATATATATAAGTATACGTATACACATTAAAGAAATGCTTCTATCCTCGATCTTATGCCCTAATAAAAGTTGACCTATAATATAATATACCTTCCTCAGCTCGACTGTTAAAACTGCTTCCTCATTTACAATGACGATCATATCTTTTTGTCATTGTGTACAAACGCATACGTCTGCTTAAACCATTCGGAAAATTTTGTATTGTATATCAGGAAAAAACATCCGGATTGTTTTTTCTCTGTGTTTAAAGAAGAATTATAATATATACTCGTATAATGCACATGTTTTGATTAATTTACTGACTTTTTCAACAATATATCATCTTGTAAATACTAATTTACTTGCTATTTTTCACTGCGCATAATGATAATATCCTTAAACATATTGCTGCGGCAAAAAATACCCCGAATATTAAAGGAGGAAGGAGCATATATAGAGCGTGTTTGAAAATTAAAAAATATTGTTTGATAACGCGCTGACTACTTTATTGTTCCAGTAAACATTTTACGTCGAGTAAAACTGTCGTCCCTACATATATGAAGAGTAGGGAAGTGAGCTGTTTTTACTATTTTTTACTACAGAGCAGATAGAGCTCCTTCGCTATTTTAAAAAATATGGGAGGCTTTATCGTAATAGTATCTTAAATATCACTTCTTTTATATGAGAAGGGGAATATAAAAATATGAGCTGCTATGGTTGTGGTGGTGGTGGTGCTGAGTCGAAAAAACAAAGGAGAACCCCATTATTATTGTTATTATTAGTGGTAGTACTAGCATTAGAAGTAGTATTAATGGCACTAGCACCACAACTCGTCATCCTTGTTATGATGCCCCACTTATGCCATGCTTCACCAAAAGTTGAGGACCACAAAAGCCAAAAGGACTAGATATACAGAGAGAAAAAAATAAAGAAAAAAAAGTGGAAAGCGTGGTTGATGAAAGTTGCCTGCCATTCATTCAGTTGAAGTGGCCATATATAGGGAAAAAACACTCTGGTTGGTTACTCCAGGAAAGATGCAACCAACAGCACATACTTCACCATATATACTACACAACGTCCATAAGTAATAAAGTATACTTGTGCTTCTGTTCTCTGTAGTTCCTTTCCGTTTCAAAGAGCGTGGAGATGGAGACATGGAAAAAAAAGTGAGAGAGAACCCATACTCGTTTTTCAGTATCAAAACTGCTACAACTCTACTACACTCTTTGTGTACTAGTTCTCTATCATAACTCTCATAGCACACTTACTCCCGAACCAAGTACATAGATCAACGAAGCACCCCTTTATTTTCTGAAAAGATAGAAAAAAGAGTCTTCACTAATACCCCTCGAAGCCAGTTCAATGAGATCTGAAATATCCTATCATCCTCTAAGAGCCTGTCAAATATACATACTTGATAAAAATGAGCAATGTTGAAAGTAAAGTCAAATGAACAAGTCGTTTTCTGAGGGCTTTAGTCTAAAATAGTAGGCACACACAAAATGAGGGAATGAACGAGCAATGAAAAGCAAAAAAAATACTTGTCCACACACACATATATATAGCCGTTCCCGATCATTCCAAGCCATGAACCCAATCACATCGTCATATCTGATGAAACCTTCCAAAGCAGCAATCAAAAGTATCATTACAACTGAATGAGCTAGTAAGTTTTAGTGAGTACACAAAAAAATCATCTTTTAATATTGTATAATATTCTTTTCACTGCTAAAATATATATGTATGGATATTCTACAAAAAATGAACCTGGTCTGTAAAAAATTGAATAGTCTGTGACAGTAAGGATGCGGGATTTTAATGCTTGCATTGAAATCCTATACATTCATGTATACTAAACCTATATAGTAAAAAGTAATATCTGAAAGTTATGGGAATTAATACAGAAAAGCAGTATTATACAGGCATATTTATATAATCATACAAAAAGATATTTTGTTACTAGCATATAGTATGCATGAAAGGTGAATGTTTCTAGCCTATGCATTCATTTTTCTTTGGAATAAATAGCAAAAGAAAGAGAAACAGATATTCATTTCTGTGAAAGCTTTTCGATTTTGATGCTGCCTTGTTAGATACTGCTCCACTGATATTCTATCCTCTTGCTACACACCCACAACAGCATATCATAATCATGATTCCAATCTGCACCACTACCACGCATTACACTTCATTTTTTACGGTATCCTCATAAGTGCCTTTCGTATAGTTAGTACACGGCACAAACACACACACAAAAAATACAAAGGTACGAAAAATATTCGTACAAAACAATGGGAACATTTTGGTTTATACAGTATGCTCACTGAGGGATGAGGCTTCATGATGATATTTGATTTTGACTCTCTCTCTAGCATTATTTTTACTACAGATATTTTTACGCAATCATGTTCTCATGTTTGTCGGAATCGATATTATCCCCGTGTCTATCCCTTTCCAAAAAAAAATCTACTTTATTCCACACTTTTTTTTATTCTACTTATTTTTACAGCGGCTTTGAAAGCCTTTTCTATTCTATCGATATTACTCATTTTAGCGTATAAAGAGATATAGATATGGCTTAGGTTTTGGGATAGACTCTTGCGTGCAAAAGTTTATGCATTTTGCTTGACATAAATAAAATATAGTGGCATATGTATGTGTGAACCCTTTTTTGCAACTATTCCAACTTCAAAAACATAATTGTCTCCTTACAAAGAGCCATATTTTATACGAGGAACCCCACCACTGTGACTATTATCATTGCAATTCATGAATGTAAGAAGTCAGATCTATATGGGATATATGAATAGGGAATACCATATATACCACATGATTATAGAGAAGGATGGAATGGTATAGAATGAGAATGTTATTATACGAACAAAGTTCCATTATGCACTTTGTACTTTGGAAAGAGAGAGAGAGAGAAAGTGGAGGTTGGCAATGTAATGTGTAGTTTTTTTGTTGCATGGATAGTGGTGGTGGTGATGCGATGGTGGTTAGTAGATGCTCTTTTTTCGAAAGTGATAGACGGATTGAGCTATTGAACGAGCAACCCATTTCAATCCACAACTACTCTTGGATTTTCTTGGAGACCATTTTCCTGTCAGTAACCCAGATTCGAGATTCCTCAGAACTAAAAAGCGCTTCCTTCCTTTCGTCTTCAACTTCAATGCCTTATTCTCATCTCTTTCATTTTCGATACCTTCCAATGTGTTGTTGAAGGTCTAATACAAATATGTATATAAATTTTGGATGGGATGTGTGTGGCACAATATTGTATTCCATTCATATAATATGACTGAATAAACAAGTCAGAAGGAGAGAAAAGAGTGCAGGATGCCGTTACGTTTTGGGATGCACGAAATTGTTCAATCTGCCGTACCCATTTATCAACATTTTCCTTTCATCTCTTACTGGTACAAAAAAATGTCTTACTTTCACAACATGTACACCGTACGTACTGAAAGACCGTCCTTTGAAAGTAAAGGTTGTTTGTTCTTTTTTAAAAGGATATATACTTCCATATGATGAGGTCTTGAAAACAAACTCACAGTTGTCAAACATCCGAATGAAAGGAACATTAGTTAAGTACACGTAGTCAGTTTATTTGTTATCATCACATGGCATGGCAGAACTTCACGCTATATTTTTCTTTCTGCAAAAGGAAAGAAAAAAGTGTCCCATTACTGGCCATTACTAACATATTACGAAATAATGCGTTGTTTGTCACTTTTTATGTATGAACTTTGCGACTCTGTGTACGGCCTTATCGTCATCATCATTAACATGCTGCAAATATGTTGTACTATTTTGAATACTTTAAGAGTAAACTCATAAGAAAACGGTTTCATATTGCACAATATTGCGAATTCCCTTGAATTCCTGAAGAATGCTTCAATTTCAACGACAAATGATAACATTTGACAGAAACGTCTGCCGGCTGTCCTTCTACACATGTTACCACGATACAAACATTTGACACGGGAGCATCGATACCAAGCACACAACATTTTTAGGGGCCTGCTGCTGCTACTGCTGCTTGTGAAAAGTTTAAAAGGGAAACGTGGTTGGTTTCATGAATGTGTGAATAAGAGAAAAGAAGGAGAAAGTTGAGCTAACATTGACAGCATATAGCACGGATGGTTGGGTGCAACCATATGGTATTACGCAGACAAGCTTTTCTTTCTCCCAAAAGGCAGTAGCCGAAACGAAGCGGGGGAAGATCAATTTACATATTGAGCTGCTTTCTTATAATAGAATAGTGCAATGCAAAAGGGTAACAAGAGTAGTAGCAGGAGCACGTTTGCTTTTTGCTATCTATTTTTCTATTGTGTCTTTTGAAGCGGTTCACAGTATGTGGCCATATCCATATCAGTAGAAAGGCAAACCGCAAAAATATGTGTAGTATGTT
This sequence comes from Orchesella villosa, assembly GCA_036850725.1. NCBI lineage: Eukaryota > Metazoa > Arthropoda > Collembola > Entomobryomorpha > Orchesellidae > Orchesella > Orchesella villosa. Next base: position 9,195 of record JAANSM010001118.1, on the reverse strand, counting down.
CCATTGGTTGGAAATTTCGAATGGCGAATATTTTTATTTTTGTGTAGATCCAAATGTACCGCACACAGTATGAAGCTCACCGCTATACTGTAAGCATTTCGGTAAAATGAACCCATTTCATAGATGGGTAGCATCCTTTGCCGGCGACGAGTCCTTGTTCCATAAAGGTTTTCAGCATGCATTTGGAGATAGGAAAAGTAGAAAGTGAGAGAATAAACTGGAAACGGAAATGGAGGGAAAGTTTTAGTAGACATGGTTGATGTTGCATGCTGGATACCTAATGTAAAAAAGAAGAGAAAGGAAAAATGCCTTCATCAGAAGGATAAGCCTTCCAACATTATCTTCAGTGAGTATGTGGATTTGTATGGTTGGGGAACATTATATGGGAGGGATCCGTGTTTGTACTGCTTCAAGAATCAAGTCAGATTCTGTAATTAAAGTAGAAGAATTGTTCCGAATGGCTGATACAATTATTCTGCAAAAGTTACTCCTTACACAAATGTTTTACGCAAGGCAAGACACAAAAAGATGTACAAATTAGATTCATCCACAAGCACGTTGAGCTATATCTTTTTGGGATAGACAAAAAAGAGAAGGTAGCCAAGAGGAAATCTTACGTAAATGTGCCACAACAGTGCATCCAACAAACTAATAATATCAAACCAAGGTAATGTACATATTCATCTCAGTTTTCCTTACGCTGTCATAAAACACGTATGATGGGAATATGTGCAAGTCTGCCACTGGCATGGTATATGCAACGTCTTCCAAAACGCAAGGAAATTACTGCTTATTTGACAAACGGATACAATCTTTGCAGAAAAAGGACATATAAACGTTACGGAGTTGGTATGATATGAAATGTGGAAGCATTTTTATTTCGCAATAGTCATTTCCCCTTCTTAAAAAATCTTTTTTTACCATTGCATGCTAGAAACTTTTTAGTCTAACATCTAACTAATTTTTTTTGCAAAAGGTTCTGGAGTGAACATCGAGTAGGTAGGATAATAGTGAACATCAGTAGTACTAGTAGTAGGTTAGATTACAACGGTCTCGTATGATAAAAGTAGAGTCTCAAAATAGACTGGCGTTGGTGTTGGCGAGTAGTACTAGAAGCACTAGAGCACGTATTTAAATGAACATGTACTACACTATATGTACTACATAACGTAAGCAAATATAAGGCGTCAGTTTAAAAGAGACTCTGGGCTACAGCTACATAGTTTCTTTCGTAATAATACAAGAAAAATCTTCATTCGTGTCTTGCTATATACACTGATTCAATGGCTTTACTATATATACTACCTACTATTTTGGACCATAGCAAGCTCATAGCTCGTTCCAACCATTAGAATATTCCATGATACTGATGTCAAAGATTACATTTACGGAAATGGGTCTTGGAGATTTCTTGATCTCCCGCTTGACTATCAAGAAACATGTACTTGTTACCATCGTGTACTTTCATCTTTCTACTCTCCTCAGTTCTATTTTTTCAACCAAAACGTGCATATAATATCCCATATATAGTATATTGCACAAATGGGGATATGATGAAGGCGGAGAAAGTGTAGTGAAATGTAACTAGAAATTTACAATGTAACTTTTGCATCTTCTTTTACAGCATTCGTCCCCTCCTGTCTTTTTTATATCTCTCCACTATTCTACAGAAAAGTGTGCCACGCCACGCCATGTTATTTGCTTCTGGTTCAGTTGCTCTTAACTATTAAGAGAGATGTTTTCGCTTGTTATCATATAACCAGTCATATTCCAAACATTATAGCTCTTCGTTATTTCAAAACGAACCTTTTCCTATTATATATTACTTGCTCTGCGGCAAAGAAAATTACTTGGGAGGCTTGAATAAAAAAAATCTGAATAAACATATTTGTTTCCTAGTCATATAAAATGATATGGATAGAGGAATAAAAAAAAGTCTTGTCAGTTTTTAGCATTCTATGCTCTTCTAAGGCCCGTTTCGTGGATAATCATGGCATTTTCGTCGGCTTTTTGGCCTGGGGATGAACAAACATACTTATGGAATGTGAAAGATGACAGAAAAGAAACGAGTATTTATGCATATTACCAACATTTATTCATTCTACTAATAATACATGCATATGAAACGAGCACAAGAATTTCAGTTCCGGAACCAAACAGCGTGTGTGTCTCGAGCCCAAAGTACATATAGCCATTGAAATGTATGATTATGATTACCATCGGTGCCTTTGGGCAACTAAGTAGATGCTTCCGCAATAAATTTCTTGTGTTTCTCGAAAAGGGTCCTAGTAGCGACAAGGGACACTTTTTAGTTTTTAGTTGAATCAACTTTTTTCGCCTCTGGTCAGAAAATTCCTAATTCTAGGTACGACAAGGAGGCCCACTTTGCACCATAATTTATTATGAACTGACGTAAAGCGAGAAAAATGTTATAGATGGGATGCATGCTTAAAAGGGAACTTATATAGAGATAGCACACTAATGATGATGATACTGATGGGAGACTCTTTACTTTCTTTTGTATTTTTAGATCTCTGCCCACTCCAAAGAGAGAAAACGAGTGTGTGTGTGTAAGTACGCCGTGTCAAGTCAAAGAAAAAAACGCGAGGCTGCTATAGTCTAATAGAAATCTTCATCTATGGAACATTTACCACAAAAGCTATCGTCCGTCATGTCTGGTCTACTGTCACTACACGTTTTTAAACTACGACCACAGTAGAAAAAGGTTTGTGTAATAGCATTCCATTCAGCTCTTATCCACCTTACACTCACGTCCCTCACTTAAAAGAGGAGCCGGTAAAGAAAGACAGTTTAAATGAAGGCGTAGTGAAATCAGTGTTTTCGTATTGCTTAGCATTCTTCTCAGATTTCGCCTATTTCCCTCATCCACGTCGACCTCGTTTCTCAATTTACCTGGAGAAAGGAGCAACTTGACTCGTCGCTCTCTATCTGTGTGAGTGTGTGGTACCTATAAAGTTGGGCGGACGACTGGTGTGTACTTCAACAAGGAAAAGAAAGAGGAACCGACAAGGGAACAACAATATCTTGTCGAAGCCGCATGGAAAGCCAACAAAGCTACTATATTTTTAGTGTACCTACCTGCGCTCGTGCTATTTTTCCTCTTTGAAGACGTCTGATCAGCATACCAGCCGACTACGAGAGTTTTAGATGTCTCTCCAAAGCAAACAACGGTGACCTCATACAAGCAATTTTACTTTTTAGTACACATAACCGATTCGTACATTTTTCATCATCATCCTCTTACCCGACTGCACCGTCATCCATATTAAATCATAACAGTAAATCATGGGTGGAGGGGATATAAATTTAGTGCTTAAATAACAATGTTAAACGCATCTCTTCAGTGTTTGTGATAGTGTTTTCTATCCATTATCTGGTGGAATGTAATGTACACTCTTTTTTATTCTTTAGTCGCTTACTCAAATATCTTTGAGTAGGATCATCTCATTTCGCGGAAGAAAAGGGTTTACCTATGTAAAATTGGGGCAAAAATTCCTTAGGAAAAATTGAATTTTGTAATGTGAAGGAATTATGTGAGAAAAACGAGCAAAATCTAATCCTTTTTCAAGAGACGCTCAATCGAAGTTGTACTGAAGCTTCTGTAATCTATATATTGTGAAAATGTACGTATGTATAAGGAACGGCGACTAGCCTTCTCTTCCTTTTGATTCCGTTGTGCTGAGGAGCAGTTTCAAAACTATACATTATATAAGACATTATATACAAAGAGTATAGTTTACCAAAGTACTCCAGTATCACTAAGAAGCAGAAGTGCTCTATTCTGTTCATAGACTCAAGTTTTCAGACAAAATATCAAAAGAGAATCGTTCACATGATACGGCGACAACTAAGGAAGACGTAGGCACAAAAGCAAAGCTTTTTTTGTTGCTTTCCCCACTTGTGCTTGTATATTCACAATTCACGTCTCTGTATGCAACGCAAACAAGCCTTGGTTTGAAGGGGGTATATGTGTTTTGGCTCTTAAGCAAGAAAGTAAGAGACTGTATAAGTTGAGAAAACGTGTGTGAGTGAGTTGAAGGAGAAAAGGATCAATTCAATTTCACACATAATGTACATAAGTCACCATATCGAAATGAACAAAGACTTGTGTCTATCCAAAACATAAATTCTCAGGCTTTCCCATTTAAAAAAGGGCTGTTTACACACACAAATACAGATATAAAGCAGAAGGCAAAAGGAAGGACGAAAAGATTTAGCCCGCGTTCACTATTGTACCTGCTCCAAGAAAGCAAATATGAAACTCTACACATAGAACGTTAAATTCCGAGAAGCTCGTATTATTCATCCCATCTTCCAACAGCTGAAGAGCTTTAAAACAGAGAGAGAGGAGAAAATCAAAGAGGTCCATGCTAACTGTCACACTACACCATTCTCCTTTTTGTTCGTTGGTTCGAATATTTATATACATTTTCTCTTTCTCATCAGAGAAGTATACATCGTGTAGTACGTGATGTAAAAGACTAAAAAACGATAGAAAAGACTAGCATCGTAAATTCTTACCATTTGGGAAATATTCGCAAACATTCATTGATGTAAAAACATAGTGTGTTTGTGTGTGTGTGTGATGTAGTTTTTCCACTACCAAAAACTATTCTTTTTATCATGACATGCATTATTATGATTATTCCATGCTGTGTAAACCAGCTACTCCCCTATTGGTTTCACCAAGAATACTACTCGCAAGGAATCTTGTTGGAAAAGAGAATGTGGTAGAATGTAGATGGATGAACCACTCGTGAGTTTTCAAATCAAGATGCGTGCTTTGGAATTTATGGTGATATTTTTCGTCTTATCCTTTGGCAAAGTTGCTGTGAATGAAAATGTTGCGGGAAGACAAACTCCAGCAAATGCAAAATTTCAAAGTGAAATTCCAAGTGAGAATGGTCGAAGTGCAACGACTGGAGCGGGAGGAGGAAGAAATGAAAGTTATGCCAATATCTTGAACGATGCTCGATATGGTCGTTTTGGAGTTGGCAGTGGCGGGAGTGGGACTTCATCGAGTGGATGGAACTTTTCTCCTTTCACCTCCAGATCACGAATTGTTGAAACGAAATATGGAAGAGTTCAAGGTCTCAGCATCACGTTGTTTCCAAACATTCACTATTCAGGGAAAAACAATCCGTTGAAGAATAAAATTGTCGAGGTATATTTATTATCTATTGGGGAAAAAATAATATTTACATGAGAATGGAGACTCCTAAAAATATCAAAGAAAAAAAACTTTTATTATGATTCTCAAATTTCAGATTTTCTTAGGGATTCCCTATGCATCCCCACCGATAAAGTCATATCGATTTGCCCCAACCCAAACACCTGCACCTTGGAGCGACGTTAGGCCAACGATTCATCCTTCTCCAGCGTGTCCACAGGTAAAATGCATGTTTATACACAGAAATATTACAAATCTTGAATTTTACAGAGATCAGAAAACACCTTTTTATCTTTCTGCTTATCTGCTACTTGGAGAAAAACCTCATTTTCTAATAATTGTAGTTGGTTTGACTTTCTCTTTCTTCAATGCTTTATTTCCCCTGTTTCAACTCCAAACAATCAATATTGATTAAGCAAACCTCGCAATTCTATCTAAACGATGATTTAATTAAGAAAAAGCCTTCTAGTCATCACATTTACGTCTTCTCGTAAAACTCCCACTTCCGTATCAAAGTTAAAGATACTTTGTGTAGATATATATTGGTTTGTTGAAGAATATATAAGTGAGCTGTAATAATAGAATAAAGTATTCTTTCTTCGTGTTTCATCATCTGTGTAGATGGTGACTGGGAGGTATATGCTAAATGGTATGTGTGATGAATGAGGGATTCTCAAAAACTAATTCGTTTCCCCCATTCACCCACTAACTTCTTCTAATACATTGGTTTTCTCTATTTTTACATCTTGAGTGTGTATACTATATAGATCCTTCCCCTCCTCCTTACCATAATACGTAATGCTGCTGACAGAGCATAAAATGGAAAGCAGTGAATTATAAGTTCGTTTTATGCTCATTTTGCGTGAAGAATTGAATTGTCATAAAATCTAACCAACCATCCCATTCTCTTTCTTTCTTTTCATCTTTTGTTTCCTCAGATCCTACCAGACATCCGGAATGAATCCGCAGCTCTCAAAGAGATGCCGAAAGGGTACCTGGAATACTTGAGGAGGGTAGAGCCATACCTTCGAAATCAGTCGGAGGACTGCCTCTATCTAAACATCTTCTCTCCCATCGGTAAGATCCATTATGACCCACCATTAACATTATTCCAGTTGCTCAAACTTTTCCCATTTCAAATTGTTTCTTTTCTCTCATTCATATATTATGAGGATAATACACTTTCACAAAGAAAATGGTAAATAAATAGCACCATGTGCTAAAGAAGAATAATAATAATAATACGAAGAAAGTGATCTAGTACCAGTTAATTCTCGACCAAAAAGAACATAAGACGTCTCTTTATTTCCTTTGGGCGTTGGCATTACGTTCCGTTTTTGTTTATATTTATCATGCTAGCTTTTATCTACACATGAAATGAAATGCTAATACGCTTCTCTTCTCCACCTATTGTATAAGTAACCATAATGTGTAAACATGTGAGCAACCTCAAAGAAAAGATCATTGTCTGGAATTAAGGCACAAGAATGGATAAAGAATATATATAATATGCATATTGCGGCTTTGAAGTAGGTGGTTTATCCAACGTGCCTGTTTAATACCCATTATTTTTCTCTTTTCCTTAGCTCATTTGCATGCTTAAATGTTCATGTGCAGAATAGCGCAACTACGTTGTTACTCTTATTATGTCCTCTCGTTTCCTATTGACTTTGCGGTACACAATGAAGTTTTGGAGTATTTCGCGAATAGCATAGAGCATCACACACACAAACTCTCTCTCTTAATTCCCAAGACATTCACAACAGGGCTCAGTTCCCAATGATCTTGTACACTCTCCATTTTTCTAGTTTTACAGTCACCACACACTATCCAATTTCGCTTTCCGCTTAGATTTGGCTTATGTATAATGACGGAGAGAAAGAAAAAAAATCCAAGGCTTCCTTGTAAAACCAGTAAGCTCCAGCCGTATTTTGAAGTTACTATTTTTCGATTATGAAAGTTGTAGTTGGAGGCTAAAGGTACAGTATATTACCTCAGATGCTCATAAAAAGGTCCCTTTGGATTATTATACAAAGTTCATGGAGATTGGAGGTTTATTTTACAATATGTTGTTGAGAATGGTGTGTGGTGGTCTGGTGGGTATATCATCTATACTATGCTAGAGTATGAAGGAGTTTTAGGATATTGACCATTTTATCCGCCTCTGCTTTCAATACATGTTACATCACATCACACACACAACCTTGTTATTTTCCATTGAAAATCCAAACCAACCATTCTGCATTGCCATTATAATACCAATGAGCTTCATTTCATGTCTTCCTGGGTTGAGCCCTAAAATAAGCAAGTCAACTTTAATGTTTGCTTTTCAGCAGGAAGTAGTGCGCAATATTTTACACAATACGGAGATGTAGCAGTAAAGTAATATAGAAGTCATTTTGTTCGTTGCTAGTACTTTTGAAGTTGTGAAAGTATCTCTAAAACTCTAAAACTGCACGCAAGGAACTGTTTGTAGCAAAAAGTCTATTGTTCACTTCATGGACGTAATGCAAGAATGAGAGCATCCAACTTTCAGCCTCAGTTAGTTTTGCTTTGAAATTTCGCTTGACGTAAAGTACTATGTGTTTTATGCAAAATCTTTCCCAGCGGAATGTGATCCTAGTTTCATGAGCCCGTCCATATGCACATTATACATAAAGAATATGTATACATTATGCATGCTCTATATTTTTTCCGCTTTTTTTTATATCGTTTTATATCTCGTGGATTTTTTTTAGATTGGTCCTGTGGATTAGCTGACATGTTCATTTCGCGATATTTTTCTCGTTCAATGAGTAGAATCTCACGTTGATGTGTCACAGTTAATTGGAATGCAGAGAGGAAAGTGGATTATACTTACACATTACATTACAACACAGATTTACAACAGAAAAAGGAAATGTTTTCCCTTTGTAATTCACCCATATAAGATACCGCAGGAGGATGTTATGTAAACCAGTGAGTGGAAACAGAACGAGGCTGGTAATCATGTATGAAAATGTTCAAAACTTCTTTACTTGTCTGAGAATGCGAGAGGCAAAGCCGCTTTGAACTTTAAATTGGAGAATTTAGAAATGGGAACAGAAGAGCCTTGTAATATATTATGTACCCAAGTACAAGCTATAAAAGCTAAAAAATGGGAAACCACATGCTGGTATAACGTGCCATAATTATTAGGATGCATAGTCGGTAGGTACCTCTTTTCTGATTAAGCTTAGCTATATCATTGCATCGTCTTTTTACAACTTGCTGAGCTGAGATATCTAAACCTCACCATAAGCAGAAGAAACCCGCAATTGAAAGTAGATGCTTCAGTACCTTCCTAATATTCTCGTGTTGTGAACATGCTTCTATTGCTGCTAGGTATACATATTCCGAACTTTCAACTTTTATGTAGCGACTGAAACTAAACTTTCTACTGTGTACATGTGTGCATTCAAACGTTTCTTCTGTAAATTACATACATTCATTCACATTAACAATATATATTCACATTTATAGGTACTTTAGGTATAATAAGGATTTACAAGAATCACAATTTGCTAACTTGAGCAAAGTATAATGTATCTGAAATGCAAAAAGACAACATATTTAAACGACCATCTATAAGTAGTTCGTGGAACGATTTTTCTAACTTTAAAGACGTGTTATAGTTTGTATCAGTATATACGAACACCTACACCACCGATACAATATAATAATTGTTGATACCATAATAAAATTTGCCAAATGTATTATGACTACCACGCATTTATGATTTAAGCATTATACAACTCTGCTTAAAATAAAATGGTATATATCTATTTTAGAATTGGATAGCTGAAAAGAACTAATCCTAATGAAACATTTAAACCAAAGGGTAATCGTTTGTATCTTTTCTTAGTTCATTCCGAATTTTATTGTCATTGTCTCCCTAAAAATAAAATAACAGATTCCTGCAAAACCATTCCCCAAAAGTTGAAAGTAAAAGAGAACAAACGAACTTTGTTAAACGACACATTGAA
>JAANSM010001117.1:0-20717 GCA_036850725.1 Orchesella villosa | reverse complement strand
ACCAACACGAGGAGTCATACATTCTACAACAAACATAAAAATTGTGCTACTCATAACACCCCGCATAAACCCCAGATCACAGATTAAACAACACGCATATTTTCCATTACAAATATATATATCTGACGTATGATTTGATGCAAAATACATACGTTTTGTACGCACTCTGTCTAAACGCAGTGTGTAAATCTCACTTTCTCATTCTCATTAGATTTTCAGAATAAATATGCGCCTATTCTATTTGGTCAGCCCCTTGTCTAAAAAAACTCGTGCTTATGTTGATGTGCATACTGCCCAGTGCCCATCAACCCAAAAGCTCAACGTCAACTGTTAATGACGGAAATGGGATCATGGGAGCCGGTCATGCATTTAAAAACCTGCCAAATTCATTTGTCTACGAGAGGGCATCCTATAAAGCTTATAATTTCGAAGCTCTCGCTGTAATTAACTCGATCTGCTTTTGCTTTCTAGCTAAATAACCTCGTCACGTTTGACTCTACCAAAAATGAAACCAAACTAGATACATTTTTTTCTACTCAAAATTTCTGACTGACACTGACACAAAATTTGGAATTATGATTATGATGTTGTTGCATTAGAAATGCGACAAGACAAGCGAGCGAGCGATAGGAGGACCTCTCACGACGGTCGACAAGGCCGCAGAACTGTTTTGTACATACAATGGAAAATGAATGTATACGCAACATATAAACGTTCCGCAAACAAGTCATTCAAGTGCGAATGAAGCAGGCGTCAGACATCATAACAATTTAATCGGATAAGCGTTTCACTCAACTAGAAAGTTGAGAACATACTTACATCATACATGTCCATTTGCAATATATATAAAAATATAGACGCGATGCTACCTCACGTCTCTCATAATATGTGTGGTGGAAACTTGATGAGAAAAAAACTTTGAAAACAACGTAAAAGACTAGAGAAAAGTTTTGGCATCAACAACAGAGGATATACCTACCAATAATGTCTCTCAATGCTCTTGTGGAAGACTTGAGAAATTAATGCCACACTAGAAGCAAGTGCGGTATATCAGAAGGCAAGTGAAAGAACAAGGGGGAAAATCGGTAGGTAAATGTCACCAAAAACTTTTCTCCTCCTGCATCCTACAGTTTTTCTCATTATCTTGTTTTGTTTCTCTATTTACCGAGTGTGGCCACTTGACGAAAAATAATAATATTGTATCTCAACATACTCTCCAAGTTTCAGCAACAAAAAGCTACATAGGAAGAGAAGAACAATAAAGAAGGGAGAAAACTCTACTCCATACTCCATATCTACATCAATACTTACGAAACGTCTTCAGCATTTAGGTGATTACTACTATCATCATCGTCATCTAACGTTAATTTCGTAGTGACAAGGAGAAACGAGCTAAGGTACATGAGTGAAGTGCTCATCCAAAAGTCTAGTCCCAACAGGGAAATCTATATTGATGATATGATAGCATTGAATGGTGAGAGTGAGAACTTTCGATGACGGAAAATGATTATGAACATCTTTCCACGATAAAGTAGAACAGGACTCGAAGCAGTACCGTTTTTCCCATAAACTTTTTCTTCAATAAAGTATAAGTAACAATCGATATGGATATATGGCTGTGTGTAGTAAAGTGAGTTTCCCAACATGTTGCCGACATTTCTGACGATGACTTTGGGACATAGCCGACGGGAAAGTGGAGTGAGACAAGGGAGAAGGGAGGGGAGCGACGAGCTGACCATAAAGGCGAAACAAAGTGTCATTTACTTTTTGACATCATCAATACAATACACAACAACTACAATTCCCTCTTCAGCTGCTCAATCATCGTCATCGTATATCATATCATATATTGCTTGTCGTTGAGGATAAAAAACACTATCCTTCCATTAGCTATACTCGAGCTTGCGTCGAATGGAATATGACGGAGTGCATGATATGATCACATGTGAATACTAGAAAACTTTGAAACTGACGGAGGACTTATGAAATGCATTTTAACTCGGCAGCTGGGGAACATTCTATTGTACAACTAATTTTTGGGGCTTCTTACGTCATACAGAACAACGTAAAACTTTACAAATAATCAACGCTGTGTCCGCTCCAATATTCTTATTAAAGTTTACTAATTTGTCAAAGCCTTCCAAATGTTCCTAACATCCAATTCATCGCCAGTTGTAATTCTCCGTTGTAAACAAATTAATCCAGAAGAAAATTTTAAAAGTTTCGATGCAATTCCCAACTTCCAACGTCCTACTTTTAGTAAGAGACTTTAGTTAAGTGAAACACATTTATGGCTACACTACATCAAGTTGGATTAAAGACATATATCGTAAGTGGGAGAGTTCAATGGTTCATATCATGTATGTGTCGATCAACAAGATAGATAGCTAAAATGGCAATTCCGATGGTTCCAAAGTGGCACTCCTTGCCTCCCTCTTATATCCTATCATCAATTGAATAATGTTGAATGTGTTTTCAAAGCCACAAGAGGTTTATTCCAATTGGGGAACGGATATCGATTTCAGATTATTATCATTCATTTTCATTGTGCATTTCTTCAATACCACACCATATCACTATTCATTCTCAGGTGCTTTGCATTTATAACAAAATACTTTTCCCTATTCGCCTAACCACCCATCACTAATTATAGAGAGAGTAAATGAGCACACTTTTTAAGTATTTATCACTCTTTTTGTTACTATTACGCAATTTATTGTGTATACACAACATAACAGCCGCTGCCAGCGTATACAGTAATTAAGCATCACAATGCAGTAGAAGACAACAGAAAAAACACGCAAACATTAATGAAGAGGGGATGAACCATGGACTGAGCCCAGGCCGTGAAAACATGGACATACCTAAATATAGTGTAGCTTCATAGAATTACAAAATGCACGCACCTGTTCATTGGGCGCAGGCCTTACGTAAAAACTTACATATATGCATACATATTTATTACATTTACTATTGCCAAAGAATCTCAGCAGCATAGCAGTCCCTAGATGCGTGATGAATAATAACTAGTATTATCTAGTACGCTACGTGTTCCTCTGGATGTAGAAGCAATGGAAATTATAGCATCTTCTACACCCCTTTAACTTGATACTAATGAATGCGCCGCTGGTCTCAAAATATAAAAAAAATGTGTACCGGTCATAGAACCGAAGGATGAGATCTTCAACTCCAAATATCTACTATTTATCTCATCTGCATATCAACATCAACAAAACGGCATTCGTCTCTTGGGTTGGTTAGACTTGTAAAAAAAGAAGAAGTCGTTTTTGGCCGAGTGGTTTTCTTCCCAACATTAACAATCTCGTCAGTCCATCGCCCATCCCATACATTTTTTTCGTGCCTTTACTTTGGTTTCTTTTTGGTTTGGTTAATAATGGAAACGAAAGTTGTGGTCATCTTGTTTCATCCTGAGGACTGTGGTTCCGATCAAAGTTATTGCGTCCCACCATTCATGCTTTCAGATATGCATTCCTTCTTTCTACGAGTCGGTATTTTGATTTTCTATATAACCTTATAAAAGTTAAGCTGACACTTAAAAATCCCGTTAAAACATCTTAAGTTTGATTGAAATCAAATTATTCTTTTGTCAATGCCAAACAATTTCAGTGAATCCTTTCGGAATATTTAATGAATGATTTTGATTTGTCAAACGTGGAGATAATGTTGATTTATTTGTGAATTGATACAAGTACTGATGGACACGGTTTGGTAGACATGGCAGAATTAAATCAAGTTGAGTTTGAAATTATTCTGTTCCCATCCATTCGATCCATAGACGTCATTTTGTTTGATAACACAACAATGAAGCCTAGGCGCGACTTGGATTCAACATTATATTCTCTGTGTATTTTCAACAAACCTACCCAGCCAGTCTTTGGTCCAGATGTCATGAATAGAATTTCAAGATCAAGGTTTTAAAAGAAGAGTCCAAAACGGAGGTGGAGCGAATCACTTAATCCATCCATCTTATTCTTTTTTATAGGGATGGAGCAACTAAATTAAATATCGAAGTTGAATTTGAATACATATCAGCAGCATTGTTGCAGGCCCAGTTGAAAAAAAAAACAGACTCCCTTTCAATTCATGATCATTGTTAAAGTTACTACTTGCTTCTTCAATTTTGTAAGCTTGTAACAATGAGAGAGAGCGAGAGCTTCACAATTCGCAGCTGTCATTTGAGCAATAAGTCAAGGTGAAAAAGCTGCTGGTTTGCTGGGAGTTTATGCTTGTACTTTCTGCTCAATGCAATGTTCTGATCTGAAAAGCCAAGTCAAAGTCAAATCCAAGTTTAAATCTTCACTAATGAAATATATATAACCCTGTGGAGAATACTGAACATACATGGAAGAACGAAGAATGAAATTTTGTTGGATTTTGGATGATCAGCAGCAATAACTTGTGAAGAAAGAACACCCTACGTTTCTTATTCAACTCCAGCAAAGTCAAAAAGTGAAAAAAGGAGAGGAGCAGCATGATGGCCGCATGAGCATGAGCCAAAATCTCATTACAAATTCTGCAGCCAACCCATACGACAGGTGAACACGAGTGCCAAACTGGATAAGATGGAGGAAAAAGCCAATAACATATGGCACCCTATAGCTATACACACATATCCCGCCACATTCTTTCTCCTAGCCGTGAAGAAAAAAGCAAATACATTTTGGTCATGTTTTGTTGCAGGCAAAGTCGATAAAAATTGCTATTTTTTTCTTCGAGCTGAGGCTAATAAAGCATGATCTGTAGTTGGAAGAAGAGAGATCCATGCATACCTAAGATGATTGTCAAAGGTGGAGAAACCAGTATCAAACATCAAAGGAAGGCCTATTTTTACCACAGTAAACCACGAAAAATGTTTATCAGATGATGGAGCAAGATGCCAGCCGACTGTAACACACTCACACATAATGCTCAACCTCAAACATCAAAGTTGATTACGTAAAGCACAAAAATACCCTGGCAGAAATGGTGTTCTCCTCACTTACTTCATCAAAGTTTAGTGGGATTTCAATGGAACACAAGAAAAAAACTGGTTCTTTGCGTCTAATAACTTTTTTTGCACGTACAAAAACTTGCGCTTTGTAATACATATACCTCTTTGAATCTTTGTGATGGAGATTAAGAGAGGTAAAAGGTCTATGACACTAACGCAACGTTACCAAACACTTCATGCGTTTTTCTAAGAGATCGGAAAACTGATCATGGTTATGGTTAGCGGTGTAGCTACATCCATGATATCATAGCAAAAGTGTATATTTTTATTGGGTTCATGAGAGAATTATATTGCGGGGCTTTGAAATTTTTTTGGACAGCGTGTATAAAATATACGCAGTGAGACACAGTGTTCTAATTATAAGGTCTTTGCAGTGAGACGTCTTGAAGTATTTCTTGGTGGTATTGCACCACGTGTAAATAATATAAATGACTGAAATTATTAAACTCATTTTTCTGCTCTGCAACCTTGACGGCACTGACGGCAGCAAAATAATATTATATTATTTCATACTAAGTGCATTGGTGCTCATTAACTGGATGAACACCAACAGGGAAAATAATTTGTATATCTAATATTTTAGTAAATATAAAATGTAATCCTTTAATTTCTTGTTAAAGTTTAAACCATACATATTTGTAAATCAACAAATTATGCTGGATCATTCTGGTTATTTTTAAAACCATCTAAAAATGAAACAACAACGACATTTTAAAACTGCATGAAATCCATATAAGATATCATTGGAAGGTGAAGTTCTGTTGTGGACCTTCATCCATAAAGTAAAGAAAAGAAGAAGATAAAACCAAACTTTCTTACGGAAACCCCAGGGTAGCTCAAACCGAATAAACTCTTTCACTCCTCTTCGATATATACTTGTGGTGTGGTGTCACTTATTTGTAAGCCTTCTAAGCACAAATTATCTCCAAATTAATCTTCATGCGTACAAGAATGTCCCCAACGAGCTAAGAGATTTGCCGTGTCACGATGACTTTTCTCAACGCTCCTAAACTCTTGATTACAGCCACACTGTATCCTTGTGTAGCATTGCATCCACGTTGACTTTTGTCTTTCACACTATCGATTACTGAAATGTCGTTTTTATGGGTAGATAGACGAGCATGAAAACACAACCGACAACCGAATGACATAAGAATTTAAAAAGCGTTTACCTTTCAGCTTATATAAGGAAAATGTTCTATATATCAAATAATGCTGCAGCTTTAAAAGTTAACGAAAACCAACCATTGGTTTTCAGAATATTTTTTATTCATTTATTGCTGAAAACACAATACTAATATAGTTTGTGCTATTTCTAATACATGCAACAATAATACCCGCAGCCTACCCCCAACATATAAAAACATAATTATGGAATTGCAATTACTTTATGATGAGTCTCAGCACCCGTACCTATATCAAGATATCATTTCGCCATCATTCTCTTTTCTTTTGGCACAATGAAACGTGGAAAGAAATGAAAGTAGAAAATAAGACGGGAGGCAATACGACTACTCCACTCCACACATATCACATCACCAACCTATATTTTCTTTTCTGCAGGCAAAACATTCACTCATTCATTCATGAGGATCGATACGTTCTCTATATATATGAGAGGGGTAGCAGCTGCTCTCCAATTTTTCCGGGCTCCTGCTCCAACAATGCAGAAAAGCAAAAATGAACCACTTTCCACCATTTTTCTTGCCTCCCATCTAAATATATCTACTTTTCTATTGCCACCATTCTACCTTCTTCATATATCATATAATAGGCCTTCCCATTCTCTACTCTCCATATAATTTAGTTGTTCCATATGTTCCCTACACTATTTTTACCCAACTTGACACTTTCCCCTTTTTCTCCCTTGCCATCTTCCTTTGAGCTGGAAACGAAACAGAGTCCTCATAGCAAACGCATTAAATATTACGTTCACAAAGTAATAACGGTGTCGAAAGAAATAGGAAGAGTGAAGGAGAAAGAGCGAGACATGAACATACACACACACACATCATCGTCATCATCATATCACCGTGATGATAATGGCGAAAGAAAGTAGAACATAATAGCGTGTTCTGCAATGCAATATGATCTCCTATTCGCAAATAAAATATCCCATGTCCTCTCTGTCGTATATACTGAAAGAAAGTTGCCGCTCCCTCAACTTTTGGTTGTATATATACTATTGCCATTAACCAGTTGTGACTGTGCTTCCCTAGGTTTCCCCCTCTTTTGTGATGATGAAAGAAGCTTATCATAATAATATGTCTGAAAATTGTCTGCAAAAAAGCATATGTGACAAACTATATTAAGCCATAGCCTTTCACTTTTCTTTACACTTTCCTATCCTTTTCCTAAAGAAACAATTGGATTGGAAAGAGAGAGGGAGATGTGAGAAAAGTTCAAAATGCTTTTAATATTAAAAAGAAGGTGGAAGCAAAATATATTTTCTCTTTCATACTTTTGTACGTGTCTGTTCCAAAAAAAAATTCAACCACTTTTGACTTTGATGAAATAGACAGAGAAGAGTAAAAGACAATGCCAAGTTGTTTGGAGTAATGAAAATGACAGAAAATGTCAGAACAAGAGACGAAGGGAGACGGCGGGATGGGAGAAAAGGTGAACTTTTCAATTTTGCAAATGGAGAAAGCGACAGAGTGAAGATGAAAATGTTTGGTTAGTGAGAAATCATGCGAGTTTGACTATGCAAAATATTAATTATTGTAAGTATTTTTCCACCTATGCATATAAACCTACTTTTTTTGGTTTGTTGAGTAAGAAAAGAATTGTGTGGGTAGGAAAGTATAAGCAAGGCTGATGAAGCTTTGTTGTACAGTTTTGTACTACAAGCTGTTCTGTTGCAATCTTCTCGTCCTACCTGAATTTTACATTTATGGACATGCACATCAATATTTTTTTGTTTCTCTCACCCATGCGATTGTAAATATATATAGGCTACTGGTATATACTGTACATATACCGTACATATACAAATGCTGGGTTTGATGTGAAGTGGAATGGAAAGCGTAACACGAAGGAACAAACGAAGAGAAAAGTGTGTAGCATTCACATTCACACATAAAACGTAAAGCTAACTCAACTCCACTTTTCCCTTCTTTCTATGTTGTCTATATAGTTTTTACTATGAACGTAAAGTAAGTACTTCTTCTTCACGTCAGAGTCAGACTTGGCAAAAGAAATAAGGTTTTTAACAGTCAAAAAGACTGACTTCCTCCACTCCTCCAACAAGAAAGTTGGGGCGAAAGAGAAAAGCAAGCGGGTAAAGTACATGTTGTAAAATATATCGATTTTCCCAGTTTTTCCAGATAGGTATACTTTTCCCTTACGGCTTTTTCACTGTTCGAGGCATTAACACCATACCACCCAAACACTAGTGAATGTTACAATGTGCATTTATATTTTCGTTACTACTCCTTTAGTTGCGAATCTGAAGAAGAAGAAAAAAAACGCTCACAATATTTTTTAAAACAAAAAAAGCTGGATAGTGCAAAGAATGTATTATATTTACTCAGCCACCTCTTTTGAAAAGAATATATAAAAGCCTTATGCAAATATTGCATCACATTCCTGAACCAATATCCATTTCTTTTGTGTTCCACATTTTTATTTATCCTGAAGCGAAATGAAAAGTGAGACGAAAGCTCGACTCCCAACTTTTTTTTTGTGTCAGATATAGTATTTCAGTTTAGAGGAAAAATGAGAGCTTGAGATTTATAAACTTTTTGGGTAGCATCAGCGTCAGCAGGCAACAACAGAGTTTTTCTTTGAATCCTATATATATATTCCATCTTCTATCGCTCTTATTATGTTGCTGCTTCTTTTTGGAATCTGAAACGCAACAATAGGAACTATCACGTAAAGTAGACACTAGACAGCGTAGCACAGTCAGTGTCTTGTATTTTATTCTGGTTTGAATTCATTGTTATTTGAAAGCATTTTCTTTTCGCGACAGGATATATTCTTGGCATGTTTAATCCTCAAAAAAAGAATCTTTGTAGGATGAAATGATGCAAAGGAGAAGGGAAGAGATGACTGCCTATGCCTGCATGATACTCAGAATACCAAATCTTTCGCACAGACACTCACTCTCAAATTCTTCAGTTGAACTGAAGCCTCAAAATAAGAATGGAAGAAGGGAAATGGATATGATAGTATTTATTTATTATTTACAAAAAAATAAAACTTGCTGAAATAGAAGACTGACATGTATGCCGGTTGAGTTGAGATCTTTACATATTTTTGAGCGGCATTTCAAGCAGCTTTAGAATCTGCGATTTTGCATAAACATGGTTTCTAATCTCTAAGAGGAAAATCATTGTCCAATGTGAATCTTTGGATATGATCAACAATACTACTCCTTTTAAATATTCTCAACTATCGTTCATATTCACATAGTTTACCTACACTTTAAATAAGTAGTTTTAAAGCACTAGGGGTTTCACAAGGACAAAAATAATATTTAAACCACTCCAATTAGTGGACCGAAATGGCATTCTGCAAACTTCAAGATTGTGCTGCTTACGTATACAAATGGATGTACTTATGTGTGGGCACTGCACTGCACATCTGAGTTGGTAAGTTTGAAGTTTGAAAATAAAAGAAAGAGTAAACCTCTTTAAGAGCATTATTACAAATACTGTACAAGAAAACTTGTTGTCTTGTTGGCTTCAGGATATTTTATTTGTTTATCAAAGCATGATCATAAAAGCTTAAGGATTTTTTAACATCACGAAAAAGCTTCTCTGTGTGCTTAGCTTACATTGTGTCCATAGTCCATATATACACAAATATAGATACTATCTTTTTCATTGGACAAAAGAGATGAAGCTCTGGAAATGTCATGATGGCGTGGCAGGGCACAGCAAAGATCTTTTTGCCGACAGGGGACAAAAATTGCATTCAAGTGGAAAAAGGGAAAAGTATATTTGTAGATGCGTGTCTATATACCATATACATACAATAAATATACATATATGAAGACATTTGTTCCCTTTCTGACTGGCTCCTTTTTAAAAATCACGAAGTATATATAGTCTTTGATATGCATAGATATATACAACTCCACTCTCCACTCCACCACCGCACCACACGACATGACACAGCAGCAGGAGCATCAACATCAACAACAATATCGGCTTTTTGAAGTAGAAAAGAAAGAGATTTTCATGTTCTTATTATAAAAAGGACGACGCAGGAGCAAAAAACAGCAAGATAGCTGTAATAGCAATAATAATGATATGGTATATAAACTGGTTGTAAGACAAGTTCCAGTCTTGTTCCAGAAGCTGATGGGCTCTCTGGAAAGCTCGCATGCAGAAAGGGAGAGGAGGAAAATCATTATGAACAAAATGCGAGAAGTGAAATGTGTACAAAGTGTATAATGCACGCATACTTATATTATTATGGGAGTACTAGTACTAGTACTACGAGATCGTTTCATGCATGCTTGAATTCATGCTCTTTTTTTCCACTTTGAGATTTCTTCTCCAGCGGGTGGAAAAGAAGACGGAGGAAGACCAAGAGTGTTAGAGACATGCATAAATCCTATCAAACCCATTACTACGATATAATGTAATAAGGAAAGAGAAAAGAGAGAAGCAAAAGAGCTGTAAAAGAGTATAAGCTAGCTTTTATCTCTTATTCTTATGTGAACATATATGCCTTACAAATACATACTTGCAAAATATTAAACTGTATACACTCAAAAAGTTTAACGTCCTCAGGATAAAAGCGCAAGAGAAAAGTGGAACAGTGGAGCGTTGTCTAAAAGCTCCCGTAATAAGGATGAGAACCCAAGCGAACATACTTATATGAACATGCCGCAATTATCTGGAAGGAATAAGAAGTTATTTAAGCCAACAGTTTTCATTATTCAAACGCTATATCTATTTAAAATCAGAATACGTTAATATACGAGCATCTTACATCTATTATTTTATTTGATTTAAAATGGCCAACTGTTTCAACATCGCTTCCTGCATTTTAAACTTTTGTATTTTTCCAGACGCCGTCTTCGGAAAGTTCATTCACAAATCGAATATATCTAGGTATTTTGTAATGCGCTATGGCACCTGAGCAAAACTCTTTAATTTCCTCCACGCTAGCTTCCGCTTTATTCCTTAATTTTAGCCACGCACACACCTCTTCTCCCGTTCTTCGATCGGGGACTGAAAATATTTGCGCCTCTTGAATACTCGGGTGGGTAAGAAGAAAATCTTCAATTTCTTTTGGATAAATGTTCTCTCCGCCTCTAATAATCATATCCTTTGCTCTCCCGACGATTTGAGAATAACCCTCTTCGAGCATTATAGCTAAATCCCCGGTATGGAGCCAACGGGCGGAATCAATAGTCTCCGAAGTTTTTTCAGGGTCTTCCCAATAGCCCCGCATGACCATATAGCCCCTCACACACATTTCACCTCGCCTTCCAATCTCCACAACTTTGCCTTGTCTGTCCACAACTTTAACCTCACAATGTTCGAGGGGATAGCCTACCGTTGTAGCGCGAAGTTCCGGACTGTCGTCGAGGAACGGTTGGAAAAAGACGGGACTCGCTTCAGTTAACCCATAACCATTTAAAATCTTATCGGTTGTGTATTTCTCTTTCATTTGTCGTATAAGTTCGGTTGGGCAATTGCCCCCGCCAGTAACTGCAAGTCGTATAGAACTCCTATCGTTATTTTCGAAGCCTGGCGTGTTTGTAATATCGGAATGCATTGTAGGAGTTCCATAGATCATGGTACACTTTTCTTGAGAGATTGCTTCAACCGCTTCTGCTGGAGAAAAACTGGGAGATGGAATTACCACTGCGGCTCCAATATGTGCTGCCGTTAACAAACCGACAATACAACCGAGACAGTGAAATAAAGGGACGGTAAGACATATCCTATCCTTCTCACTGCATTCGAATCTTCTACTATAATAGTACGCGTTATTCACAATGTTGTGATGAGACAACATGACTCCTTTCGGGCTTCCCGTTGTTCCCGATGTAAACTGGATATTAGCAATATCATCAAACTGAACCTCCTTCTCTGTACTTTCCAGACCTTTGAGAGACTCAACACTTGATCCTAACTGAATTATTTCATCTAATGTAAACGCACCCTTTTGTTTAACAGAAGGAATTGTTATAACGGTATTGAGAGTTGGAGCCGTTTTCGTGGTTATTTTCCCTGGATTCGAGGTTTCAATTTCGGGACAAACTTTAACCATCATTTCATAATAATTTGATGTCTTGAACTGATCAGCTATCACCATAAACTTGACCCCAACTTTGTTGAGACAGTAGACCAGCTCACGGGTTTGGTTTGCAGGATTTATATTCACTATAACGGCCCCACACTTGATTGCGGCGTAGAATGTTAAGCACCATTCGTAACAGTTTGGCCCCCATATTCCAATTCGATCCCCCTTTTTTAATCCTAAACTCAAAAAGCCTGCACCCAAATGGTCTATCTCGGTTTTCATCTCACGGTAGTTTTTTCGAATTTTCTTTGGTGTTAAAACGACTACAGCAAGTGAGTCAGGGAATCGGGTGGCGCATTGGTCAATGAGATTTCCAACTGTCATCCCTAACAATGGAGTCGTTCCTGAAACACTGAGGTAGCTCTTCTTCCCCGGTTTTGGCCAGTGGGATACGGTTCTTGTGAGGCTACGTTTGAGGAGAGTAACAGTTCGTATTTTACTGAGCATGCTCCACAATGACTCCAACAATGGAACGAACAAAAGATCCTAGAATATGAAGTATCATTTGACTTTTTTTTGTAAAAAAAAAGCTTCTTGCAGATGCTTTAGTGTTTTTTTATTTCGCCGAATAAAGAAAATATCAAATTGGAATAGAATTTCAATGAGATTTCCAACTGTCATCCCTAACAATGGAGTCGTTCCTGAAACACTGAGGTAGCTCTTCTTCCCCGGTTTTGGCCAGTGGGATACGGTTCTTGTGAGGCTACGTTTAAGGAGAGTAATAGTTCGTATTTTACTGACTGAGCATGCTCCACAATGACTCCAACAATGGAACGAACAAAAGATCCTAGAATATGAAGTATCATTTGACTTTTTTTTTGTAAAAAAAAGCTTCTTGCAGATGCTTTAGTATTTTTTTATTTCGCCGAATAAAGAAAATATCAAATTGGAATAGAATAAAATTGATCCATAGAGACCAATAGTGTGACATGACACGCACACTATACACCCATAAAAGTAATGATGGATAATATGTGTGTCCATTATTGATACGTCTCACAATCAGACACAGACAAGTTGTGTCGGGCTCCAACAAAAGTACGACGTGGTATATATCAGCGAAATAATTGTAATGAAATTTTCATCCGATGAGATAAACGGGACAAGCTCTTCCTGTTTTAAGCCTCTTTCAAGCAAAATAATTTCCCCAACGTGAAACCAGAGAAAATGCATACATGCCTTCTCCTTCAACTCCAACCAATTTTATTGATAGCTTCTTCTTAAAGTAAGTCGATGCACTTAATCTGCCAACTTTTTTCTATCTTCTTGCTCTACGAGAGAGAATCAAGTTTTTTTCGTACTAGAGAAGTGAACTCATCTATGCTCTCCTCTAGAACATTTTATCCATCAAGATGCAATTACTGTTTCAAGATTGTTTTGTAGTTGAAGTACAAGAACTGGAAGAGGAGGAGTGGAAGTGGAAGCAGCACTTTTGATACATTTTTCGGAAGGAAAAAGTGGAAGTTGTGAAACCTCTTGTAGTACTTGCTTTGATTGCTGTTGGGAGAAGAGGGATTGAAAATTGTAATATGACATGTAATTTGAGATTTGCGATTGTGACGATGATCATTTTGACAATGACGAGGAGTAAGTACGTAGTTTAGGTTAGTTTAAAGCTGTTTTGTCATCTTCATCATCATCATGATCGGGCGTTCACTCTCTCGTATTACGAGACTCGAAGAAGTGCCAATGCCAATGTGTGTGCTTAGTACCACCACCACCTCATACATCATCATCCATCCTTCCAACTGGTTCTTGACAATTTCTACTAATCCTCGAAACTAAACGAGAACAAGGGGCTCAAGCAACGACTTACACTTTATATGCTCGTCTCAACTTTCGCTTTCCTTTCTTTCAAGTGCACTTATTACGTAAAGGGGAAGAGAAGCATCACTTTTTTTGTAATTCATTGCTCAAGAATAGTTTAGATTTTTATTGCCATTGTCATTGCCTTTTGGATATCTTACAAAAGTTAACCTTTGGAACAGATCATTTAGTATTGCTTAAGCATATTAAATTTTTGCTACTACAGCGTTCAATTTAAGATATTCATGATTTATACAAGCTGATCTAAAACAAATGTGCATTTAACTTTAACGTCTTTTCTTATCCAAATTAAAAGAGAACTACCCCAAATTGTACACGCATTTTTTGTTCCTAATTGCAGAGTTAGCCTCAATAAATCCATTTCTCCTATGATAAATTCCCAATCTCACTCCCATTCCATTCTCTCTCAATCTAATCCTTCTTTCCACTTTTTCTTTCTTTTCTGGTTGAAAGCATTAAATTTTATCCATCGAAATTAATGACCGTCTTATCTCTCTGTTAAAACTTCTTCTCTTTACTCTCTCCAGTCTCCTTTCTAGATTTATGTGCTTCCTCCAATCACTAGCAATTTGATATAATCCAATCTCCACACACTCAGGCATTATTCCTATAAACCGTGCCGACATTCGCATTCACATCGCATTTTCGTCCTAGCACCATCACCACTTTTTCTTATTCAACAGAGACGGAAAGAAGAGAGCAGCATGCTGGTGTATGGCGATGGTGATAATGCCACACAAAATTGCTTCGATTTCATTCTCATTCACAAGGAAGACTTTGCTACTACACCACCGACACGGAACTGCAGAGAGTGAGTCGAGTGGCTTGGCTTGGCTGCAGATACATAGACCTTGGACTGGATTACTTGATTACTATACTTTTCTTGTGAAAATGCCTATACAACCTATGCGACTTTTCTAGCGAAAGTAATATACATATACATACATTTATGTAGAGAAGGAGCCAGTAAGATGTCCATTTGATGTAGGCCAAAATGTTTGAAACTTTTAATCGAAATCCCTCAAAAAGAGAAGATGGTATCAGCTGAGGAAACCCTTTTTGATAGGCCATTGCATTGGCAGCGAGAAAGATTTACCTCATTTCCTACAAATTAGTTTTCTCTCTTTTCCCTTTTATCACTCATAATAATTTCCACTTTTATTGCAGTATTATTCATCCTAATATAAGAAAATCATGCTGCTAGTTCTATACTAGTGGTGCTATATGTCACACAGTCATTGTCACAGGCCCGATCCCCTCTATATAATACTGCTCAACATAATCTTGACATTCCGAGATAACCATGATGTATAACTAGTTATAAGTTACAAAGCTATAATATAAATTACATATAAGTATATTCTCAAATACACATACCTAACATTGATATATTATCTTCTATATTCAGGTTTTTTGGCATGAATGAATGAATATTTTATCTTGAGCAATCGGGAAGTCTCGTTTTTCTTCACTAAATACTCACTATCTCCTTCAAATAAGAAGATAGTCTCCACAACACTGCCTCATTCACTTGTACATTAATTACCATACCTGAAAACCGGATAGGGAGGAATGGATATTAGGAATTGATTGCCTCTCGTTTATACTATATACATTCTCTGTAGGTATTTCAATTTCTTTTCTTGTCTACACGCACAGCCAGACGAAGATTACTGTAACTGCATCAACAAAGTTGTGTAGTTTTTTATATAGTAGTATTAACATTTTTTGTGTATCCATCCAATCCACTTTGTTCACACAAGAGTTGCTCATTTTTGTGTATTATATTTGTTGGGGAGCATACAAAACAGGTGGATTCCTATTTACTCATAATTCCCCATATATTATTATTATTCCGCATTCCAATCTTTTGCCTCAAGAACAAAAAAAACTAAATAATGCATTGCAATAAGACGCAATCTAAATCAACAACTTAAAAATGCACTTCTGCTTTAGTAGAAGCAGCATCAACAACTTCTTGATTCGATATCTCGATCCTGATAACTTGATAACCTTCATAATCGATTCCTAGAGAGCTGTAGTCAGTTGCTCATGCATTTTTATGCCCTTTAAATTTTTGAAATTTGTCCTCTTAAAAATGCAAAGCGTGAACAATACAATCATGATGTGATGAAGATGATGATGATGTTTCGGAGGCAGGGAATTAATTTACAATTTTTTTAGTATTCTTCATCATGCTCATGTATGGGCAGAATTGCGTACAGACACAGTTTAATTTTTGAGAAAACAGAGAGAGAACAAAAATGAAATTATGAGCCAAGAAAGCCAAGTAAAGTAATGTGCGTATACTGTATACAGCTATGTATATATATGCGCCTATGTATGATATGCATCATTATGGATAAGCATAATTTTCCTTGGCAGTAGACAACGAAAAAGGTGATGATGATAATGCATAAATTATGGTAATCACGGACATTGTTGCAGGAGAAAAATTATTGCAGGTGCAAATCAACAAGAGGAGCTTGCACGGGCATACGTATATACATGAACGTACAATACAATATCATCTCATGTTCTTTTCATTATTCAGGAGCCAATAATGGAAATGAGGTGGAAAAAAGGGTGTAAGCAATTTTTCTCTTGAATGAATCAAGCTCCACTGCAAGAGTTGCACTTCATTGCTCTTCAGTCTTCACCTCCATCATTCGTATCGAGAAGCTTGTTTGCTGTTTATACTACAACCCAAAAAGTATATGCATCCGTAAATTAAAATGCAATGTCAAAGTCAAGGTTTCCCCTTTTGACTCAAGCTGTGGTTTGGTGTATAACAGTACGGTACACTCTGAACTGAGCAGCAGGATCAATTCGTAGAATAAAATTTTTTCCGTAAAATTATCTACATCATCATAATCATTAGATTGCATTACTAGCAGGCATATGTATAACATTAGAACATCATTATCATTATATTTACGGTAAGGAACTCCTTATGAAGGTTATAAAAAGATGAGGCGGTAAAATGGAGTGCAGTGCTGTCCTTATTTGTACTCGTTCATAACTATTTTTCCCAGACAATGTTATATCTATCGTCAGCGAGGGGCTTCATAGTAAATTCATTCATGCAAGCGAAAACTTTGCCAGCACATTTGTCAGCATTATACTATAGCCCCATATATATGATATATACGATATGATTATTGTGAACCAAGTGACCAACTTCGCGGTTTGCTTTCCTCCTCAATTTAATTCAATGCAGAAGAAAAAAGGAGTCGAAATTGTGATGATGATGAGTAGAGGATGTCTCGGCGTAATAAAATAATGCATCCTAAAATTATGCTGTACTCAGCATGAAATCCGGTATTTCCCGATATGAACATAATATCTAAGCTACAAGCTACATTCTTACGGTTGACGTTGCAAATTCATATTCTGTAAGCACAATGTACATACAAATGTATAAAACAGTTAGTTTTAAGATTATGCTTTAAACCCTACTAAACAACGTAATAAGTCACAGCAGCAGGAGCATCAATGATACTCTCGCAAGTCTCGCAGTTTAATGCAGTCCGTCATCATCATCGTAATCATCAAAAGAAGCAAAGTCTTATAACAACATGAAAATGACGATGAAGAGCAAAAACTTAGAGTTTCCACTTCCTTAAACATTTCACCTCTTCTTCATCTTGTCTTGTCTCATCTCTCTCTCTTGTTATAATGCCGGCTTCAAACATCTTTTATGATCCGTATCATGAGCGTCATGACATGGAGCATTTTTCTCTCAAATCCTCAATTCAAACAGAAAATTTTACGAGAATTCCTCATCCAACATATTGTGTCATGCTATATACCAATATACCAAACTTAACCCTTATATGATTCTGATGATGATGCTCTTTTAACCCAATGGGTAATTAGGAATGCATAGGATTTTCTTTCAAAAGAACGTAAGCAAAAACCAGAAGGATAGTATAAAACCGTATATTCTTAAAAATCGTAAAATCTTGCACGGTTTAAACAATGTTGAATGTTGCAACAATACAAATTGAATGTAATGATGATAATATAGTGGTGGTGGAAGAAAAATGTGCGTTATGCTCTTTTGTTCCTTCAAGCGACTCATCTTCTCCTGCTCTAAACAAAAGTGGGGTTACAAACGTGTGTAACGTCACCATCCCCCATCATATCATCATATGATCACAATGGCAAGGCAAGATTGAGTGAAATGTTTGTCTGGTTCAATGGATGGTGATGCTTGTGCATCCTACGAAAAAGACGAAGAAAAACCATTGAATTGCATTATTCCACATGATAACTTTTTTTCTAGCTTGGAGCAATGTAGACTAGTGAGTGGATGCAGACGAAAAAAATGAGAGATGGATGAAGATAGCAATTCCCTTTTCTTTCCCTCATTGGATTTGGCTTTCTTAAGAAGCACAATCTCTTACAATGTTGAATGTACATGTATGTAATATTATTTACCTGCTGATCATCATCATTATCATCATGATTCTCCTCATGAGGATTCTTTTCTTTATGCAGGTCATTGTCACTTTGTCCTTTTTCTAAACACCAACAAACAGCTGAAAAGTCAGCCTATAGCCGTACAATTTTGCACTGTTACGTTATCTCGTTTTTATACCGGTATTTCGTGTGCCATACATGTCTACATTTTTTGAAAATGTGTCTTATCGTCGTGTCCAATTCTTGTGTACATTCACACATTTTGTAAATTGTTGTGTATGCTATGCATGTATATGCCATCCCATTCCCAACTAAAATCTTTATATTTGTGCGTGGTATGATGAATGATCATGTGTGTTGTTACAATCATGTCGTGCCTACATCTGAATTCACATTTACAATTGCACATATCAAACCATTCTTTTGCTCACCATGCAGTCAACTCATACACCACAGCCACACCACCGACCACAAAGATCAATTCAATTCACACAGATGACCAGACCAGATGAGCTTTTATTATCTTCATCATAATATGTGGTGCTAGGAGGGATTTTTCCTTGCATGCTTTTAACATAATGGTATAATATATAGTATCATAATATTCATAATATCATATCAATATAGTCAAGTGGCGAAAAATGCAAATCCAATTGTATTCCTTACAAAGCAGTAAATCATGCCCACTTTCAAAATTCAAAAAATAATAATGTGTGCCAAGCCAAAGTCAAAGACAAAAATGCCGTGACGTACATGTTTGCTTGTAGACTGTAGACTCGTAACAAAATAAGAATAGCGCCAAGCTGACTGACAAGACAACGACGAGGAAGGACCATTACCATTTTGTATGGCGTCTTCGATTAAGCTTGTATTGTTTGAAGGCATTTATATATATACACGGCTCTGTGTGGCACGAATACGAATGAATGTTACCAAATTTTTTAATACTTTTATTGTCACAATATCAAGTCAGAGCACATGTGTTGAGGTTGAAAGGATTGATTGGATATTTTATATGTGGGTAGTAAAACGGGCATGCAATCCACTTCAGAGTCTTCAAACACATCCAATCTCCTTCTGCTCGTTTACTTCACGGCATGAAATCAAAATGTACGTGTTTAAGAACTCATGTCCGTCCATCCCCTAAAAACTAATCTGTGACGAAGAGCGTAAGTAAAACGTCAAGAGAGGAACCACTACATTTTGAGCCTCTTCGCTTCACGAGCCATTTAGAGGGAAGATTACAAGGGGTTTCGTCTCGCCAAAACAAAATGCAATCTATTTCTTAAATGTGGCACACACATCTAAACATTTATACTTACATGTAGAATAGAAAAGAGATACATTTTATGCATAGGGTTGAATGTTAGATGGATGGACTCGCTTATCTGTCAAACTGAATGTAATAATAACTGTTTTCTAAAGATTGCCTATGAATTGTTTTGAACGAGGAAAAGTTTATGCATTCAATTCACTCCACTAAACTGAAAACGTGAAACGGTGAACGGGAAAACGCGGAAGATGGGAAATTGCATTATGTTTCTTGCTACTTAAAAACTTGAATCATTATGAGCACTCTCTCATTCTTATCCCCCTTTTTGACTATAAACAAATTTTTGATAAGAACAAGAGCTAGAGCAGCAGTTCTTCTCCCACAGTGAAATGAATGCACTTTTCCTTCTGGCGCATTTGCCTTGTCTAAAAGCAGAGTTGCATTGCATTATGCTCGCAATCACATCAAAATCACCCTTACGCATCACATCACCAAACCACACCACACACAAAACACCGCTTCTTCTTTCTTCCGAGAATAAAGATATATCAGAAATAGAGGTTCAGTGGGAATATTAAAGAAGTTATCTCATTTCATCCCATTAAAGTTTCAAGTCGAGGAAAGGGGGAGTTGAAAGACATGGTTTTAATTTCTTTTTGCAGTCATTTTCATTTCCATCTCGAAAAAATTCCCATGTTCCTGTTTGACTACAACTACAGTAAGAAGCTCTAAAGTAAAAGCTATGATATGGTGTGCGGAGTGGTGATGGTGCTACGATAAAATACTAGTGCTTGAGGCGTAATACGAAAATTGTAATGAGTTCAATATACATACATTAGCAAAGAGGGAGAGTAAAGGAAAAGGATCGCTTTGCAAAAGAGAACAAGAGGGAGACAGGAACGCAACGGGAAG
>JAANSM010001116.1:0-20726 GCA_036850725.1 Orchesella villosa | reverse complement strand
AAAAATGTGCAAAAATTTTCATTTTTTATGCAACCTTTACTTTATGATTGTGTTTAACAAATAATATACGAGTGTTATACGTTGCTCCCTCATCAAATCCTATCGTCAAATGGATATTTTGATGACTCATAAAAATGTGCATCTGCAATGTCAACTTTATTTGTTCTCTCAAGCGTGAATTCTTGCTGTAAAAAAAAGTGGTGAGCTAACAGTATGCCTAAATTGCTCATCTTCACAACCAGGCTTTTGTCATGAAATAGAGGAACAGTCAAATATAGCGACAAATAATAACTACCTTAGTACAAAACTGTCCAAACTATGACCTTAGAGATGTTTTTCCGAACCCCAATCATTTTAGTTATTTGCAATCCGTGCTTAATCTACTGTGCCATGAATGTCATTTACAAAAATAAACTGCACATTGCTATAATAATTTTTTGCGGATTATCTATATCTCACCCATTTAAAATCTGAAACCAAATGTCTGTGTGTAGTTTAATCTTTTTTTGTACTATATAATTTAGTTCAAAAAGTATATAGCACGCAAGTTGACGTTAGTGCCTTTTTATGTGGCCGCATTTTTTAAAACCATTTTTATACAGCAGAGGTGCAGGTGCACACAGCATACCAATCAACTATCATCCACATCATTATGGTGCCATCATGCATCCGCTTTTTTATTTAGCTTCTCAGTCCTCTCTTCTCTTTGTGTGAAAATGTTTGGGTAGATAGATGACAAAATAGAAATATGCGAGGATTTATTTATAAATCAAAGATAATGACTGTCTGAATATACACAGAAAATGTACTCCATCACATAATCATCTCCATAATAGGTTATTACTACAGCTTAGGCTATTATATTCGTTCATGCAACTAAAATTACTGCAACAATCAGACGGGACTGGCGTCAATGTAAATCCAAATTCTAGCTTAAGAACCTCAATGATATATTGCAACCATTTGCATTATATTTTCCCTTCCTTTTGAAAAAGTAAAAATTCCATCCAACAAACTCCAAACATTTGGACGAATCGCATTTTCATGATCAGTTTTCCTAGTGCAGTGTTACAGTTATGGCACTCCTGACACCAATGAAACTGTCCCTGATGTTGATATCAAATGATGACAAAGTATCAAAACATATCTACCTTCTTTCTCATTTATTCGCATGCTGCAATGCAGTGTGCATTGCAATTTAAAGCTAAAACTCTACAATGAAGCATCATCATCATCGTTATCATCATGATCGTGAGGAGCAGCGAGCATCATCATCATATCATATCATACACATGCTTAGTGATAAAGTGAGTAATGTGATGCGATGAGTTTTTCAACGCAACCATTTCGTTTGAAAATGAATGTCGTGTGTAAAGTATTCACACATTGGAAATCAGCATTAAGACATCATATTACAGATCATGTATGAAGTTATATCTATGTACATTTTATTGCTGCTACGCTTACTTTTCGGAACTTACGTTACATGACGGCATGTTTGTATGTGAAAGAGCCCTTCCTGATGCGGAAAAATGGGAAAAGAAGTGCCAATGAAATGGTGAACTATGGTTGAGTACGTATTTATAAAGAGTTATATATATAGATATATATGAATCGTAGAAATTCCGTTCCATAAAAGTGCCACTTGTCCCTCTACAACTTCAAACATCATTTACAGTGTGTGGTGTAGCATTGTATTGGCATTACATGGATCATTTTCACAGAGAGAGATTACTGCACGGATGAATTCATTTGCACACAAGTTGCATTCTCAGCTCTTTTTGCATCACAAGGCAAGCTGAGTCTATCTGAGAATACAAAGAAATCACTATCATCGCGTGCATGCAAAAGGACAAATTGAAGAATGCTAAATTATTTAGAAGCTTACTTAAATAGTACAATATAATATATGGGGATACATGAGGATGACCTACCTAGACGATCACGTTACAAAGAAATTAAATTTGTGTCTGTAGCACCAACAACACACGGATGAATGTAAAAACTGCTTCAGTAAATAAATGACGGTGGGAGTACTGTTTATTTTTATATATTTGTGCATTTGTACACTCATTCATGTGAGCTCTGTCAGCTAATAAGTAAGTAAAACGAATGATAAAGTTATATTTTTGAGAATTAGCTTTGCTGGTTGAACTTGAAAGGAAGGAATGTCAAATGAGAAGAGTGCAGTGCAGCACGCACACTGGTGCTCTAGCATCATGCATAAAGTACGCATATATTTTTATAAGAAAACTGGCATTTTAGGTACTTTCATACTCCATTCAGTGTGATGCAATACTATGGCTTGGCACGCTTATGGTTACTACTGACGGTTATACTAGTATTATTACTAATATATATGTGCCGTCAAAAGACTACACACACCAGACTTGTACTGCTGAGAAGAATGGTGGGCTGTAAAAAAGTGTTAAGGAAGAAACATTGCCTTTGCAGTCATTCCAACTGAACAAACTCACTTATTTCAGTCTCATCCTGTGCGACTTTAGGAAATTAATGGTCTGTTGTTCAAATGATTTCTCTACTATCAACTAATTTTACAGAAGAACCTCCCAAAACTCCAACTCTGTAAATACAGAGTTTGAATGTTTGGTTTTGGTGCACATTTTAGGGCTTTTCTTTCCCAATAAACGCACCGTAAAAGTCCATATTTCCAATGTTTTATTTTCGTAAGAATCCATAATGCAATAACGATGAAAAATAACAATTATCATTAACAAATTATGGAACGACTGCTTTTACCATAAAGTTTGCATTTCAAACTCCATTAACGTGACACTGAATAGCAATATCTGCATGTTTAGTTTGAAGGAAGGGATGCATATGTGTTGTAACTCATTTTTTCATGGCGGAAATAAATGGATTTTTCGGAAATCTCATGGGACCAGTCCCCCCTTTGCTAAATAAATCTATTGGAATGATTTTTTTCTACAGTTATATGAACACGTTCTGCAAACGTAGAGAGTGGGACGTGGTATATATGATCATGTACAAAATGACTACATATTTGTTTCCTCCCTTCTTTTATCCCCACAAACACAGATTCTATTCCAGAAGCTGAAACTTTATGCTTTTGTAGAAAGGTATCATCCACTTTTTTTAACATGCATTTCATGAAGTGAATAGTGTTATAAACTGAACTTATTAAAACACAAGAGAATCCATTGAGGGAGTAAAATTGAGCAAAAAATTCAGTTTAGAGCAAGAATAAAAGTTAAGACAAGCCTTTGCTTTTGATTTATTAGAGATGTAAGCTTGGTTGCAAAGGAGAGGAACAATTGCTATATAGCTAGAATAAGGCAGAAGAAGGAATTCTAATTCGTGTTCCTGCTTTTCATCTTACTCTTACGCCAAGAAAGAACTTTTGAGAGAAGTCACACTCAAAAACAGCTTTATAGACTTTGTAATCCCTCAAGCGAGATATTTTCTCTCAAGTGAGTTGGTGTGTATGCGTGTGTATGTATATGTGTGTGTGTGAAAGAAAAGGAAGAGAGGGTAAAAGGGAAAAAAGTCATGATTCCAGATTCAAGATAAGCAATTCTGAAGTTAAGCCAGTAGCACTCCTATTTTGGCAAAAGGAAGTGCATACAAAAAAATCAGTCCGAATCCTATTTCTATCTTTTCAGACTACTTTCTAGAGCCAGAGCACATGACATGGAGGTTTCTCCTTGCCTTCTGCTTTACTTCACTATCAACTATCATAACGTAATAAATAACAATATATATATTTTTTACTTCTTCTTACTCCATATTGGATATGACTTTTTTTGTACATGAGCTTACAGCACAGCACAGGAATAAACTACAACGATTTTGGTACAGAAAGCAAAAAGAATTATATGCATTGATCCCCCATGTACTGCGACGGATGTAAGATTAGATTTGGACAAAAAAAGTGGGAAAAGATATGGAAAATGAAGGAATTTAGCCTTTTCTTCTACTTCTTCCGTCTTTCTTTACTGCTTCCAAGGCGAGGTTTCTTCATTCTTTCCACAACATGGTTCTTTACCATCTGTTATATTCTATTTCTCAGCGGAGAAAAGAATTCTTGGGGGCAAGAGTAGGCTCTAGGCAGTAAAAGTAACTGTCGCAACCAAGTTCAGTGAAATTCATTCGATTGCGATTGACAATAAACTGATTTAAAGCATACGTGCATGGTAAGAACAGACAAAGATTGGGAACTATTAGGATACGTATCGGTAGACAGAACTGAAATGAAAGGCGGCTTATAAACATATCTAAGTTACAGCACTCGGAAGACTAAATTGAAATAAGTTATACTACATAATACTATACTAGCTTCATATCATTAAAGCAATAAGTTGAGAACACGTCCCTCTGATGAAAATAAGGCAACCAACCATACTAAAAACTTGTAGAGATATAAGCCAGTAAAATAATCCATACCTTCGTAAAGGGAGAAGTAGAAACCGCTATAAATTTATAATTACGAGCTTTCCTTCATCTAACGAGCACACCCATAAACTTGGAATGAGTAGATGTCGATACACATACGCAAAAAAATGTACGAAAAGACCCTATTCGTGATTTACCCGAACCCAACCTAACCTAACAAATGCCATTGACGGGAAGAATGGCAAAAAAAGAGCCCAGAAATCGAACTTATATCATTAAAGCAATAAGTTGAGAACACGTCCCTCTGATGAAAATAAGGCAACCAACCATACTAAAAACTTGTAGAGATATAAGCCAGTAAAATAATCCATACCTTCGTAAGGAAGAAGTAGAAACCGCTATAAATTTATAATTACGAGCTTTCCTTCACCTAACGAGCACACCCATAAACTTGGAATGAGTGGACGTCGATACACATACGCAAAAAAATTGTACGAAAAGACCCTATTCGTGATTTACCCGAACCCAACCTAACCTAACAAATGCCATTGACGGGAAGAATGGCAAAAAAAGAGCCCAGAAATCGAACTGAAGAAAGAAGCTACACACAAAAGAAAACGGTCAAATGTGTAGACTTGAACTGGATATCCAACTGCGGCTACAGTTACACGAAAGGCAGCGATTAAACCTTTACTTACTTTTACTACAAACGATCCAGTGTTGAANAAGCAGCATATGTATAGCAAAAAAGTACATGTGTTGAGCCCAATTTGCAAAAGAAAACATGCTCAGGTGTGTGTGTAGTAGTACACTTGGTAAAAACGATCCGATCCTTTCATACGGATGTGCTATTTACACACAAATTTCTTATTTATCTTTGTACGTGCGTAGCTCAATACTAATGCATAATATTTACTTTTGCATGTTTGCTGTTACGCGCATGTATACCATCTTCGTATTCACGTAGTATATAAAAGCGGTATCGTCATAGTAAAAACCATTTAGCCCTGGATAGCTCCTGCTACTATTTCATGTTCCATTATTCCAAATTGCTAGTTTCTTTATAACCCAGTAGTATCAAAAAGAAAAACCACAATAACGAAAGGCATGAATATCTACAACTTGGTTGGTGGTGAAGTCAAATCAACCATTTCTACTATATAGCATGTATGTGTGAAACTATGAGCATTCTAGAGGATGGGCTGCTCGTTTTATTGTAAAGTACAAGCGAAAATTTCTGCTCATGTGAGCCTTTTCTTCATCAATACATGGGAAAACGGTCAAAGAGAATAAAAGGCATTTCATGTATGAATTGGATTGTATATTACAGACACACAAAAGTTTTGCATTCAGTTATAGGTGTGTCGGTTTACTTTACTTCTTGAATAGAATAAAAATGCATGTTGGTAAAATAGCTCCATCGCCAATATCAATAATTTCATCGCCATCCTTTTCCGTCGTCAACCAATTTGCAGTAGCCAATGGCCATAATGACTATGCTTTAATGCATGGCTTTTTGGTGATAAATACCAGGCTATCACACGATCATTCATCACATCATGGTGCTTCTCAGTCGCCTTGCTGACTATTATGATTATCCTTTCTTCAAGGTTCTTTTGGAATACCAATGAATGCAGTTATCGTGTAGCGTAGCCATTGAAAGGCTCCATGAAAATGAGATACCGTAACACTGAACCATATTATGTGACGTTGGTTGTGTGAAGTTGAAAAATACTAAAAATGGAGAGAGAAAAAGATTCTATGCATAGATTCAAGTTTACTTCCATTCTATATTCAATGTAGAAGGATGGAGACTGAGATATTAGCCAACATTTTGACCACACAGTAAAGCTCAATGCATTTCCGACGCAATTTATCTGCTCAGCCATAAAGTAAATGGGCACACATTATTCCGATAACAGTCGCATATGATAATAAAAAACTATGAGCCTAAATCAAGGATTGTGGTGTAGTGTTTTTTTATTCTACAATTTTCACCACACTTTTGTATACAGTTTTGTGCCTTGAAACATTTCCTCATGCCCCTGTAACATGGCACATGAAAAAACTCTAGTCTACCGTAACTTTCATTATTTTTCTAATATATTTTTATTTGCTGTTTTATTGGGATTTCCATGAGGTATGCTTCTGTTCTGTAAGTCAAGCATTATTATGATATATGACACAGAAATAGGACCGTTAAATAAGTCATCGCCGCAACAACGATGCAAATGCAGTATCATAAAACTACATTAGCATTCGTATGGTATAAAAATAAAAGGCATACTTTTGCCATGGAGAGGCCAAGGGAAATCGGAACGGAACTAGTTATTAACCATAAGGGAAGAAAAAGGAATAAAAGCTGCCAACTCAATTTGATACGTGTGTTACCAGGTGAATCGAAATATACATGAAATGCAACCTCATTTCATCGCTTGAATAAAAGAGCTATTTTCGTTTCTATAATGACCTGCTCAGCATCAAATCGAATACTGCTTAAAGGACAATAATATTTAAAAATTCAAATGGTTAAATGTGAACGTGTTCCATTTCCAAGCCATTAACAAACGAATGAAGGAAATAACATTTTAAGTTTTATGAGTATCTGCACCCAGTCAAAATATCAAATAGGAACCAGAACTAAAATCAGCATGGAAAACTGATTTACTAACGAGGAGTATTTGCATTCAGAATCGCACAACAGAGCGCCATCAGAAGGAGATCTACCTATAAAAAGCAATTTCGATCATAACGAACAGAAGGCCACATGAGAATTTGTCCTCGACATTTCATGAAGTATTTGCATTCAGAATCGCACAACAGAGCGCCATCAGAAGGAGATCTACCTATAAAAAGCAATTTCGATCATAACGAACAGAAGGCCACATGAGAATTTGTCCTCGACATTTCAGTCGTATTCTCGGAATAATTCCGTCTTTTTCCTTGTCTTTGTAATAAGAAAAAATGTGTTTTTCTCTCACTTTTACTCTAGCATGGCATCCCACCAACTTCTGTTCCCGAAATGTACAGCTTCACTATTTGAATGAAAGCTTTTGTCTCGATGAAATGAATTTTACACGGCGTGTCGACATCAACGAACAGAGACAATTATTTTCACAGTCAGTCGACTTCAAACTGGGTAGTAAAATCACAGAAAACCATATCGAATGAACGCTTCCTAAATCCTGCGTAACAAGCCCAGTTCTGGAAACAATTAATCTCGCACCAACTACTATAGGAAACAGCGAGAAAAAACAACATAATAATAGAAAACCAATAAACTACATGGGCATTCCTGTGTACAAACGACGCTTGTTTGGTTAGAAGCCAGCAGTTTTTATTGGCAAAAAAGTAATGTCTATTCAATATAGGGGGAAGAGCGAAAATGCCGCTTCCCATGTAACTGTAAATACTAAATACTAAAAATAGAGTCCGAAGTCGGGCAATTAATTTGGTGCAGAGAGAGGCATTGTTAAGTTGTCAAATACAGTTGTCCACTGCAAAGTACAGCAAAAAAACGAGGAACCAAAAAAGTGTTGACGAATAGGTGTGAAATGTAAGCAATAATAGAGTACTTATGTCTTTGGTTAAAAGTACCTCTTCTTCCCTGTTGACAAATGCACACAAACGTGATTTCCCATTTAACAAGTAGGTTTTCGTTTCTACGGACTACCTCTTTTTTAGCACTCAATGAAAAGTCAAATCCACTCCCCCGAGTGACAAATCGGATTGGTTTTAGAAGTTTATGAGGATTGTTGTGCTTGATTTTCTTCGGCTTGTCAACTACCGTCAGAAAGACCACCAACTAACTAACGAAGTTAGCCAAACGTGTGCATTACTTCTTTCTTGATTTGATTAGGTTGGTAGACAAGAGGCTCTTTCAAAGGATGGGAAGTAACCACAAGACTTAAATACACAATGGATTAGATGAATGAAAAGAGAATCTACAGCAGTAGCTTTGCAAAGAAAATGCATCTGTGCAAACACACTATGTATTTATGCTACACACATCTAATCAAATTTTCTAAGGTCGTTTATCACATTGCTTGAGCATATCTAAATTGAGACAAAAAACTACCATTAACTAAAATGGTGGCTTAGAAAAACTATGCACAAATGTACCTGATACCCTTTGTTAACTACCGACCGAAATGACCAGAAAGTTTTAACTGGCTAAACTCTGATATGAAAGTTGTGTTATGGTCGAGTCTAAAATTATAATCCCTTATTGACAATATATTAAAACATCCTAAATAGCCAGATGCTCACTGTTGCGTACTTTATCCTTTTGACGGGATATGCTTTTCTAGCCGCAAACCTTTTCTCGTTGGGCATGGCATGATAAATTTAATGGCATAAAATGTTCATTTATTTATAATTCTGGCAGCATGCAGGCGTATGTATGTAGTATACCTACGTGCACTAAAATCTGATCTTTTACTACGTGCTTTACCCATCTGCAAAGTAAGACACTAGAGTCTACCAGCAAGCACTCTTATAGGATACCACGAGTCTACCTGTGAAGAATTCTCTCTCCTTTTTTCGATCTCTGCATTAGCCTACTTTTTTCGGACTGAAGAGTTGCGGATAGGAGAGGAAAACAAGGAGCTCTTCTTATTTCACGAGGAAATGTTGAGTGTTCAAATTGCATGTTGTAACATGATATCTGCTTAACAAGAGAAAAGATACGAGACACAATGCGGATATATCTATGTCTGTATCAGTTTAGATCATAAAATATCTCCAAAGCATCTATTTCCTTCTTGCAATACAAATAACTGAAGCAGAACAAGATGCATCGTAATAAATATAGCTGGATAGGAGTAAACAAAAAAGGCATATAAATAAACTAGGATGAACTGTTACAACCCTGTTTACTGCAAAATGTTTACTGTTGTTTCAACACCACAATCCTTTTAAAGAGTGTATGTATGCATAAATCGTATGAAATAAACACTCAACTACATTGTTTCCTTTTTTGTATCTTGTGCTGACGTATGACGTCGTAAAATATTAGGGTGATGTAAGGAAGAGTTTTACATGCATAAAAATATCTTACTCCACTTTTCTTTGTCATCCGAGGCAAATGTTCGCACTCCAGGTCAAAGTACCTACCTACCTGATCTACTTAATGGCGGAAGCAGTAGAAGAAATGATGGGATTACATTAGAGTAGGCAATCTACCATGCTATCAATATTTGCTCCAGTGTGTCAGAAAATAAATGGAGCGTCCATTCAGTCATTCATCAGGCTGCATATTTTGCTGATTCGTTCACTCTATTTGTCTATGACTGTCGGAGAGAACATGAGAAAACGGGAAATTGAAGGAAATCAATATACATCCCGTAAATACTAAGCTCTCTCTTTAATAAAGAATAACTGGAGCGGAATCTCTTCTGTCTTTCTACAGATTACAGCTAGTGAGGAGAAAGGTGCAAAGGAAAACTTGACGAATCTCACTTTCTGCATCCTGCCATTACATATAAAAAAACCCTGCCCCTATGTATAGAAGCTTCCTTTCCCTTTGAGGAAGAAACCGACAAGCCAAGTTAATGCTGTATAAAGCTATCGAATTGAGGTATATGCTAGTAGGAGAAACAAGGTTGGTAAAAGCGACGGAAAAGTATTGTTGACATACTCGGGAATTCCCGATTTTCTCACTGGCTCTAACACACGTCCTACTATTTGTTATACTTATGAAGCATTCCTAATGTTGGTGTTGGTATCACCAACTCAACACAACAGTCATACACTGTCTTCAGAAAAGGATGAGAAACCTTGGCTGGACTTTCGTGGAATGCTATTATCTAAAGTGGCTGCATCACAACGAGTTTCCTTTTTCTATGTTGCATAAAATGATTCTGCCAATATGGCAATATATATGCATCAGCTTTTCTTACTACACAATCTTAAGTTTCTCATAATGCAAAACGACGGAGAAAAAGAGAGAGAGAGACATGTTGAAATCTAGTTGGTCATGGTTGTTGGGAATACTACTTACTACTTTTAAAAAATTACATGTTTCAGGCAAACAACAATTTACATACGGAATCCATTTTTTAGCCCTTTGCTGAGAAAGAAAAATATTAAAGGGCTGGATGATAAATTACTTAATTAGTTTCTTCTGTCTCATATCAAATAAACTAAATGGAAGCATGAATCATGTGCCAACCGTTGTAGCAAACGGAGCAAATGTGGGGAGGACAAGACACCCTAGTTACACTAAATATCCGAAGAGGAAATGAGGAGGAAGCAAATTTGTAAGATCCAGGGCATATTAGAATAAAAGTAGATGAAATGAGCAACGTAGAAAAAGACGAAGAAAAAGTGTTTAGATACCTACTGGCAACTGGGTTTTTAAGGAGTAGCGTGCATAGATACACGAACATCAGTTTGATTACAACATTATGAAATGTGCCCGTCACTGACCTGCGCTGCGTGTTCCAAAAATCCGGCATCGGCACCATCAATATCATCACGGTAAGTAGCACACGTAAAACGACTACTATAACATACCACACATCCCACCATCAACCATCCCCAACTTGTGTACGTACAAGAACTACAACTTCCTCAGTTCTAGCAGCGACTTGAGTCAGACACCAAGTTTTTAAGGTTTTCCTCTCATCTTTCTGACGTTTTTCTTTCAAAATGCTTGATATTGCACTCGTTTCACATTGATTCCTAAAATACGAATGAATGTGTAATGTGTAATCTTGTACAGAGTCTGTCTGCATGCAAACGAGCCAACTAATGTGGATACACTTACATATGTTTCTGCATCCAACAATGAAAAAATACCATGAGTTTAAGAAACTTACAGGGAAAAGATCAATGATACATAATTCCTTGTGCAGAAATTGCTAACTATCTACCAACCATGCAAACAGCTAGCCGGTCAATCACTTT
Source organism: Orchesella villosa (assembly GCA_036850725.1). Taxonomy (NCBI): domain Eukaryota; kingdom Metazoa; phylum Arthropoda; class Collembola; order Entomobryomorpha; family Orchesellidae; genus Orchesella; species Orchesella villosa. The sequence goes on along the minus strand of JAANSM010001116.1, from coordinate 9,443 downwards.
TTTCATTCATAAACAACTTACCAACTATTTAGTAAATTCACAAGAAGTGTTTCAACTTTTTTTTGCTGCTTCACTTGTCTGATTCTGCTTGTAATTCGCGAGTAACCTCACCAGCTACCGTATAACATGCAATGTATGCTCACTCAGTGACTGATCTGATTAAGGAACTGCTGAGGTGATCGGATGAGATGAGCTTGTGTTCATTTGTAATTATCCTACGTAACTTGGAGTACGATTACTTCCGACTACTAGGACAGCCAGTAACCACTAGTCTCTCATACCTCAGTTGACGTAATTCAATCACAACAACCAAAAAATAGTAATTTACCTACTCCCAGTGATTCCATAATATGTCAAATAAATGATGACGGAAACTGTAATCTAGAGCATTATCCTATCTAATTGTATTGTGGCCAAAAATCAGAGTACAAATTTCCACTATCTACATAGACTAACACCTACATACAATGTGCAAAAATATTGATTACCTCTGGCTTGACTACTTGATAGCACTGTTATTTTAGTTTGGTATACCGCTCACTTGTAAATAAGAGTGTTTGGGTTACTACAAAATTTATTGCGGTGAATATTTTTTCAAATCAAACTTGTGTAAAAATCCATTTACATGACGCACACTGTATTTTTGTATATGGTCCACAAAACATTCGTTTAATTTCTCTGAAATCCTGTTTCAAGTGGTTTATTTGGTAAACACTGTGCATTCACGCTCACTTCTAATTTAGCTAACAACTGATATGCTCATGTTGATGTTAAAAGTTTAGGAAACTGGTGAGTTTTTTGAGGAGGAAAAATGATTATACTTGCCTCTTTTTCAGGGTGCAAGCAAGCTGCAATCGTTGTGCACTCCACAAGGCTGAATGTCAGACTGATCGGAAATACCCACTGGATTCCCTGTATTATACGAAACAACTCTGCCACACCACACTGCACCAAGTTGTGTGACTGTGACTGCATGCCATCAAAGCTATGCTTTCAACTTCTTCTCATACAGCTTTGCTTCTGACTATATGCGAACTTTACAAGGCAGCAAGGCCCCATGTAAACGAAATAACATTTTTGTACAGCTGTGAAGTGTGAGCAGTGCGAGGAAACACTCTCTTGAGTTAGTGACTACACTGTAGTTTTAGCTCAAGTTGAGTGAAATGAGATGAGAGTGGTGGCAAGTGCATTTGTCTATCTGTTTCAATTGGGAAAAAACTATCTCAAGACTTTGTTCATGATATCAAAAACGGCAATAGCTACACACTCACTTGTATTGATGATACAGATGATGATGATGATGATCGTGGTGGCGGTATGCATATATGGATGTGGATATGTACACCACCACTAGTGCACTGCCCTCACTCCTTGTTTTTTTTCGTACAAGAATCCAATTGGAATTGTAATGTAATGCAATTAAGAGTGAGTCTTAAGGGCTGACAAGTGGTGGATTAGGGTATACAAAGTCAGTTTTGTAATGAACATAATGCGACAGCTAAGTTGAATAGAACCCAATGCAAGAAGTCAGGACGAGTAAAGATCAGACCAGAATTATAGTTTCATGAAACTCCTCTCTCAGTCATTCCATTTTGATCATCACTCAATCCAGCTGGAAAAGGGAGAGAGATATATAAAGAGAGAGAGTGGAATTGCAAGTTAGTGTTACTGTACCGTGATATAATATTATGATAGCAAATTGGAGGAAGCCCGAAGAATATATTTTTGGTAGAAATTAGAGAAGGGAAGTGAAGAAGAAACTTGCGGAGTTAGGATTGGTGTAATAAAAAAATTGACTGGTGACTACTTCTTAAGAGACAACACGTGAAATGTCACACCAGAAAACTAGTCTCTTGCAACATGCTGAGCTAATATCCCTCGTAGTTGTCGGAACTAATAATAATAATGAGCAGAGAGGTTGGCTCATGCTAATAGAAACTGTAACAAGTTAGCCTTGTGCCAATACTACCATGGAAGGAAGGGACTCTTTATACCCCACCAGTATATACGCACAATTTACTATTTGTACGCATAGCTAAAAGCCTGTTTCAAATAGTTTGCCTTTATTTAGCTCCGCACTCGCTAGAAGGGTATAAAATTTAAGAAGGTTTTGGTAAATTAAAGGCAGTGGCAGAGGTTGGATCGGACCCGTCAATGCTAATGAGCCAGTTTTCATTTTGTTTACTTTTATCTCAATACATTTACCTCTTTTTGCGGCTTCCCTCATTCAAACAACTTTATATAGTGGAAATAATAGTTACATGGGACCCGTTAGCCAAGTGACATGTCAGAGAATTGATGGACTTTCTTCGAGGAGCGGACACAATTCTTAGATCACCAAATCCAATTAGTAGCCTCACACTTTCCTCATCATTCATTGATCATGGTCAGAAGTATTTCTTAATGACAACTTTCGTTTCTCATATGAAAATTGCTTCATGCATTTATGTATTCAGAATCGAGCTGCTTGCCTTTGGTACGAGTTTAGGAGGATCCCCTTTTGTTTGTACAATACTTGGGCATTGGCACGGGGAGTGGAGTAGGACAAACTCAATTTATACCGTTTTCCATGAACATGTCAAGCTCTGGAAATGACATGAATTAATGCGAGCATGAAATAATGCGCAGAGGCGGTTTAAAGGACTAATTGTATAGCACAGTTTGCACACAAATCCCCGTCCTCAACATTTATTCACCACAAGAATCATCATCATCATCATGAAATCAGTGGTCGTTGGGTTTTAGTGGCACAAATGTACATACCATGAATTTGATACTGTGAAGCTTATTAAGGTGTACTACTTCTTCCAAAAAGAAGTTGACTGTTGGGTACCAAATATTGCTAACTTTAAAGCATGTATTTTTACAATGGCCGCTACTTAAAAGTCAAGTTAGCGATGATTTTAAGTGGTTTTAGTGGATTTATATGTACTCATGTGGTTCAAGAAAAACCCTGGTACTATTTTAGTAGATGAAAAAGAGCTCCTGTGTGAAGAAAACGATTAATATAGAATGAAGAAAAACACTGGTACTAAATCCTAAGTGTGTAAACCATCATTTTTAATGGATTGTTTTTAAAAATCCTGAAGTAAAATCCTTTTTAATGTACTTGTGTATGTGAAGAGTAGTCATTAAGATTAAAATTATTCGGCGCAGTAGTCAAATCTATTTAATAAAATGGGACATTCAACGTCCAAAAGTTTATCTAAAAAACCCTATAATCCTGTCAAAGTCAACTTCTGCACGAATAGTATTGTCATTATTACCTCTGTCTGGCGTCACCGCATCCCCTTTTAGTGATGTGATACATTTATTTGGAATATTATCTTTTAATGACCGCAGTCCATTAGTCAAATGAGGGAGCAAAAGTCTATTTCATCACGCTAAAAAAATTATCTGTCAACAACATTATACTAAAATGTACTCTTATCCTACTTAACTCTATCAGTTTCATTGACATTTTAAAAGATGAGGCAAGATGTGGTCTCATAATATTCCAAGGTAGTCATCAAGCACAATGAAAAGTATATTTTTTTACTTTTCCAAATAGTGATTATCTACGTTACATTTTTTGTCGGTTGTTCAAATGTCACGAATTTCCATACAAAAACTTTCATTTAACATCGGTCTCAAAAATGAAGTTGAGTTAGAAACCACAATCGGTGGTATTGAATACATCACTAAAGATAGTACATATATTCACGAACAAGAGGTTCACAAAAGAATTTAGTTTTAGGTTGTGCAAAAATATCTAACGATGTCCCACCATTTTCTAGCCTGGTGCAGCCTTCATAAGTATATACTACTAATACTACATATTATTATACATTTTCTACTTAAATACTGATAACTATATGGGTTGAAAACAGAGGACGAGGAAAAGGCATGGAAAATTTGCAACGGTGTGGTAGAGTCATATTCAGCAACCTCTTCTACTAGATCAAGTGTCATTCATTACCAAATAATGGGGATTCTAGTCCCTGTATGTGACAACCACAATGATAATGGTCAGTCACTAGTATCCATTTCTCATCTCAAATTACCAAATTCTGATCATACCACCAAACCTTGTTCAAAGGATCATAATCTTCCCAACTTAATTTCATTATTATACGACAACAAAATTCTTCTTCAAGTTTCTACTCAACTTGCTCCATCAGATAGGATAAAAGTTGAAAAGCACGGAATCCCCATGAGTTCTTTGGTGAGTGGGGGATGCATGCAAAATCTCTAAACTTAAAGGGTTATATAGGAAGCAGTAAAAATAGTGGGGAAGTATTTGTCTTCTAGAAATGAGGATCCCGTTGCAGCACTGTTGTTATAATATGATTCTATGATTGAATATATACATATACACCTTTTGATAAAATGTATATAATTTTAGAGTGTTAATATGTCATATTCTTAAAGATTTGAGATTCCTATTACATACACTCCTCTCAGACTCAGATGCTCTCAAACTATATAATGTTATGATGGCAATGGCATCGTATGGCAGTTCAATGTCATAAACCAAACAAACACACAGTATGCAATATATCATGTAGGTATAAAAGACAACCTGAACTAACGATAAGGGGAACTGTCTAATCTGCTAATTCTTTTTACATGATTTCTCGAGAATGATAATTCAATTTGGTATAAAGTTACACACTGATGAAAGGTGATGTGATAAGGGCGAAGATAGCTGCTCAAGATAAAAACTCATTTTTTCAAAGGCGATAATGTGTTTTTCATTACACTCGCTTATTAGCACGAGGTTTGCTGTTTCTTGCACTTCATCTTGATGATCATGATAATAACGTTGTTGTGGCATTATTGCAAGTTGTAGTAGCTTTGCAATGCACTGCGACTCTGGTCTGGCTATCCCTATATCCGATACTAATTCGTTTCTTTGCCTGCCATGCCCTGCACTGAAAGCTTGTAATGATTTTTTCGGTCACATATCATGCGTACATGAATTTTATACGGAGTGTAACCAAGCACACCTTTTCTTTCCACTATGTTTGCTAATAATTTCAACAAGTCTTTTATTGTATCACGCTATAAATTGCAACTCATAGCCAAATGTGTTGGTGTGGAAGTAGAGTAAATCGTATCGAAATCTTTCCTAATATAAGTAAATGCACATTCATAGTACTACTGCAAACCCCCATGCAACGTTTAGAAAAATGAAGTTAATTACATAATTACTGCTTATACTGCTTCAAAAGGTGCAAACTGATAACTGTTCGTCGTATGTGTATATATATGTGTATGTTGATAGAAATACATGTGATTGCGTACATTTTATAGGGATGCTTTGTAGAACAGAGGCATTATAAAATATCTGGGTTTAGTATGATTCGTGGAGTAATATCGGAGGAGTAAAGAAAATTGGCATGCTTGTTACGGTTTCTACATTTTGTACAAGCATATTTTGCTTGTGTAATACATAAGAGTTGGGACGAGAATCATTTTGTTGTATACCTATGCAGTAGTTAAGTTGTAAGTAAGTGCATGATGTGGTTTTGTTCCTTTAGGGAATACTATATGTGGGCTTTGCGGATTCGGAATAGGATTTATCATTATCATTACCATCCGACTTTGATGTTCCACTTTATTAAAACGTTCAATTAAATTATCAAGAAATCATATTAATTTTATTTATCTCCAGTGTCCATTGCAAATATAGTTAGTTATCGCGATAGGCTTGTATGAGCACAATAAGTATAGACTTCAATGTAAAAATTATTTACATAATTTTAAAATTAATTAAAATGGTAAGATGTCACGCCATGTCACCTCATCCGTTTCTTATACCCTGGTTTTATTACAACGCTAGGCTAAGCTAAAGACGAAGCAACTACTTCATATGTAATGCGGTTGCTGCTGTGCCCATTTTTCTCGACGTTTGTCCACAAAAATGCGGAAAACGATTACATCAGCATCAAACATTTTTCCATGTACGAATTTACTTACATAGTAAACAGAAATTTTATACACAACGCTATAACTATTTTCGTAAGGCTTACTCACTTCTGTTCGCATTCGGTTTGAAGACACTCAAAAAGTATATAGAGTAGAAACTATACTTCGCGACACTTAAGTTATAAGTGAAAGAATTTCTCTTCAACATTAAATCAAAGTTATTTTTTGTATCAAAGTTTCAACTGGGTTTTCTCAGTTCTTTCAAGAGGCTCATCATCTTGATGGCGGATCTCATTATATGACATGCCTTATTTGACGCAGAAAAACATTACTCTAGTCCTTTCAATACCCTGTACAGTTTTCTCAAGCTTCATTTTTTTTGAGTTTTTATAAGCCACAAAATGGAATGCAAGGATAATGTTGATGGTGCATAACGTTGCATAGTATAAAAGAGATGGATATGATGATGAGTGGCAAAAGAGGAAATATGGAAGGAATGTGAGAAGGGAGAACTCTCTTTAGTACAAATATCAAGTAATTTCATTAGATTGTTCAGTCTTTCATTCACTGACTGCCTCATTCTTCACTCCTTCAAATTTACACTCCACCCAAGTTGCGGTATAACAACAAGGCATTCATAAATAGCAAAGTTGAAGAGCTGCAACACTTCTTTTCAGCCGCTGCTTCATACTATATATTATTGCAAATATATATATATATATATATATATATATACATGTAATCTGAAATATTTTAAATTATGTTCATGCAAACCATTTAAACATGTTTTTGGATGAGTGTGTGTGGGTAAAGTGCGTTTATCGCGAATGCTCAAGAAACAGAATCAAATTGAATGGTGATCTCTTCTTTAATATTTCTTATTACGGAGCAGTACAAACTTAAAATAGGTTACGCTATTAAATAATCCTCGTTTATGTTTGCCTCAAAAATATTTTGTTGATATTGTATCCGAGAAGGTTTTTTTCAACTTTGCCTAAAATTTATGTTTGTACTTGTACTCTGTTTGTAAGTTTAAATCCCCCGTCCCATTTCTTCCGTAATGCTAGGATATACGGCCCAAGTGGGAGCCATAATCTAAGAGAAAGAAGGAGTGCTATCCCGTTTTAATCTCAAGAGTCTCTTGACAGTATTATGAATAATCAGACAACATTATAATAATGATGAGATGGTGGAATTGCTTGTATTTGAATGTCTTGTGTACGCCTTACAAATCTAAGTTACAACCTGGAAGTGCGTAGTTTTGTGTACTATGCGTATGATATCATTCCGCAAACAACAAAATATTATGTACCTACATATGTGCTTTTATACTATACGGCGTAGAGATAGAGATATTTACATATATAATCTTAACTAGCGAGAGCTTGGCTTAGTTGGCGTGCTTCGGATATGCGTTTGTTTGATGCGTTTTACGCATAAACATATACGTAAGTAAGAATGCTTGTTTGCGAAAAATTTCTGAGATTCCAGCCAAAAAGTTCATGCACCCTTTGACGAAGGAGGAATGAGAAAACAAGTTGCTCCGACTACATTTTATGCGTATAATATACATAATATGCATTCATTTGAAATTTTTTAGAAGATGTTTCTTATACCTACCTACTACTACTTACTTACTACCTACATAGTTTGATATCTTTCATAATCATTTTTTCTGGACGCTTTGCTTTCTTCCTATGTGTCAAGGAGTGGCCCCTAACAAATTTGGTTATAAATTACATTCTTTTGAAATCTTCATGCCTAAATACTTTCAACAAAGCTTGCCCCGTTAGTTTCATTGCATACAAGGCTTTCCTACTGATAACTTTTTTTTTGAAACTCATGGCTTGTTAATAAATTTAGGGAAGATGAAGAACAGAATGTAAATGAATCTACACATCCGCATATCAGTCGGAACAGATTGACAGTTACTACTGCTGACAATGCTGTTGACACCCACTCACATTGTTTGAGTTTCATTCAAAATCGGCCTACCTCTTTAATTTCCGGTGTGGGCATGTCAGAAATTGGTTAGACGATTAAATTCAGATTCAAACATTCATTTTACTATTCAGTGAAATTACAATGAAGACATGAAGCTGGTTACTAACTAGGATGCCTTTTAAGTAGAAATTTGTGATAAATTCAAGTAAGTAATTAGTGATTTATTATTTGAAATGCAACATCCTTATCACTTTTTTGAGAGGGGGGAAAGAAAGAAGCTCTGCGTCGATGATTTTAAGATATGAAGTTAAAGAAAGTATGCTCATATTTATCTCATGGTGACCCGTGAGTTCTCTCACCTTCAGGAGCTCCTGAATTTTTATAGAAACTTTCATATATTGGAAAGAATGTGCAGTTTCGATCACGTTTCTTTAATGCCAATGTTTTGGGGAATTACAGTAATCACAATTCGACAAAACAAGCTTTGAAGTTGAAGCTGGAATTTACAAAGATTGTGTTGAAGTGCCGTAATTTTCAAATTCGATAGAAGAATGGTTGCATGGATTCGCATCTTTTTAGTTTCAAACGTTTTAAACATATTTAAATATACTTGCAATCATCATCCAATGTTTTTATTTTGAACTCTACACGCAGTCAACCAATAGTAAGTCTACATTAAAAATAACAGGAAGTGCTTGTATTTGCCTACCTTGTGATTCTTCAGGACAGGGAATTCAGGAGGTTTGTTTGTTACCAACCAAGTTGATATGTTTGATGAGTAAGCTTAAGTAAGTTTGTATCTGTCAAACGAACGCTTCCCTAAAGTTGTGTGGCATTTCGTGTGCTTCTTTAAAAATTCCACTTTGCTTCTGTTGCTGTTTCTCCTTCCAAAAGAAACAGAAACAAAATCCTCACACACACTTTTAGCTTAAGAGTTGTTGATAAGAAAACGCATAGTTGGTGGCTGTCAAAATATCGATGAGAAAGGAGTTGGCAAAAGATTTTCTAAACGTTCCTGACTTGTGGCTGTTTTCATATGAATGAAAGCATACGTACCCCCAACCACACTGCAAATTCCAGTCTTGAACACACAAGAACTTGATGTATTCAAATGGTCCTATAAGATATTGCACACTGCTGCACTAAGCTGTTCTTCGTTTTATTGATGAAGTTCACAGTATTCTATCTTGAAAGTATGTACAAGTGTCAAATTTCGGGCAAACTTTTGCATATGTCACACTTCATGTTTTACACTACGGAAATGAATGATATTAATTCAACTTGCTTTGCTTACATAGCTATATTCTGATGTGATGGTGAGTGCGATGTTACAAATGTTCACAATTTTAAACACGCAACGCATCCTATAAGGAGTATTACTTACACAGCGCTTCTTATTCTCCCTTTTTACGCTGTATAACTTCTTAGTTTTCATACATTTGTTTTGAGTGCTGACTGTAGCAGAGGATTGTCATTTCATTCGCATCCCATCTACAATAATATCAACTTTATTTACATTAGGCCCTGGTCCTTGTCTCACTCACACCCAAGCCGATGCACACACTCAACTCAACTTCTGCATTCGTCTT
>JAANSM010001115.1:0-20735 GCA_036850725.1 Orchesella villosa | reverse complement strand
AGTTTAGATTACGAAGATACTAGATATATATTACTATATTACATTGCCCTGAGCAAATGAATATCTTGTTTAAACACTTAGGCTACAAGTAATCACGATAATTTGTGAAAGGCAGTGACCTAATTTTTAACTGGTATGTATTACAAGAAGCCGAGAAAAATACATAAAGTACCTATTTTGAAATATTAATTGTAAAATTGAATCGTATTCTCCTAGTTAAAAAATGATGGATGATGTATTGAGCAAACACTTGCGTCATTCTTTGTATAATCATTCGTACAAATTTGATAATTGAATCGGAATGCTTTAAACTTTGGAATCAGAGTTAAGCTATCATATAATTGGATAATGCTTTCAACTGAAAAGGTTCATTCAATTTATGTTTTTGTTTTTAAATGATTTACAATAGTATTGATGAGTGAAACTGAACTTAAAAATGTTGTATGCACGCGTGGAATGTTGAAGTTGAACTTGAGTTCTACACGTATGTAGTATATTGTAGCTATATAAATAGTTGAGTGTACTCATTTTCTTCGTTGATTATCGTGCAAGCACAATAAAAGTAAGTTTAAGATGCATACTTTCACGTGAGTTGGGGGCTAACGAAGATTTTATTCTCCCTGCAAAGTAAAAATACATTCTGAAAAGGAACAGGTGCTACATAGCTGCTGCGTGTGTACGCAATAAAAAACGTATTAGACTCTCAATGAATCTCAGAGACTCAACTCAACCCTTCATACTTTGCGAGAGTCAATAAAAATTTCGCATGATTAGAGCTGGTTGACTGAATTCGTTAAGAAAAGTATGTGCTAAAAGGAAATTATAATGGAAAGTGAGCCTATTGAGAACGGTAAATACATTTTTATTGATGAGACTTTACACATCTGACTTGATGGGTCAACATTCTTAAGCTTTAGGTAGGTACATATTAAAATGCATGCTTTTTACACACAGTCGACAGTTGGTGACGAGAATAAAAAAATGATCAAGATTGATTCGTGTTTCGATTTTAAGTTAGTTTTTATCAGTTTACAAGATTTAACCAGGAATTTACACCGTGTAATAATGGCGCCACCATTATCACAATTTTCCGTGGCATTTTTTCTATTATATTCTTCCAATTATAATGGTTGAGAGAGAGAGAGAGGAAGAAATGAATTGAAAATATATATTCATCAGTTTTTAGCTCCATAATTGGTGATGTAGCTATGCTCATGCATGTAATCCATAAGGTCAATTAACTTGACCTAAAGTTATGCGAGTATAATAATCTATACATATGTACTTTTTTGTTACAAAAAATAAAAAAGAACTCCTTTTATCACTTTCCGCATTGTCTCCTCACAAACTTGTTGATCTGATCTTGGCTCGTTGTGTTTTATCAGCAATAGAGAATAGAGAACCTAAAAATGATTCTCACACTTTATCATTGTGCAATCTTCTTTTGAATTGCTGATAGAAGTGCTTGCTCACATCAAATCAAAGTGGCTGTGTATGTATAGTAAAAACAAGCATAGTTTTAAGCACATTTTTGGTCTACATGCAGATCATCCTCTCTCTCCCTATATGCCATAATATTCTTAATCTCAGCTCCAACATTTTTTTTATATCCTTTGGTGGTGGTATGTATGTTACATCGTTGTGTTAAGTGCAACGATGATGGTTTTTTAGTTGTGGATGATCCGTTATAGCTGTTGATAGTACAAGTGTGAGAATCATTGATGAAGATTGCCCTTGGTCGTATAATAATAATTACTTTACATGACTCAAGGCGTTCGCAGCAACGTTGATGGTACGAACGACGCAATGATGCATTTGAATAGGATTAACCCCTTGTCTCATTCCATTGTCTTAATAGGATGTGGAACCTTTATTCTTTTGCAAGTTGGATAGATTAGAAAAACATACATTAAAACGCTCATTTTATTGCTTCACATTACACACATACTTGCATATATTATAGGGAAAAGAAAGATAGGCTGGTTACTTTATGCTTTCATTAATGTTCTTTGACTGCTAGAGCTGGATTGCTTACCCTTGTGCTATCGGTTCGGTTCAGTGTTCATTTTCAAAATATATTCAAAAGCAGAATACACTGCAGAAAATAAGGAAGAGTAATCATGAACGACAATACGGTCGACCATTTTTCGTTCATTAATTTTTCCTTTTGTTTCATGTTCCAACTCCATTTATCGGATGCTATAAATGCGTAGTTGTATTTGTGGCTTCATCCCATTTCAGTAAATTTTGTAGATATATAGCATTTCTCGGGGCAGTTTTAATAATATTATCTTAACAGCTCATTAACCGGTTTATAATGATAATTTGCCTGACGTAAAGCATTCTTTTTCTCAGTTCTCTTGAAAAAATTTGCTAATGAAAACGATGCTGGTAGTTTAGTTCATGTGCTAATCTTAAGTTTGTCTTTCCCATATCCCATTTTATTATTAGAAAGGATTACTTCCATATTTTTTAAATATGGTTTTAGTCTCATTTTGTTATCTCTTCCTATTATTATATTCACTTGTTCGTTAGTCAAGATTTATGCAAATTAGACCAATTGTATTTAGCAAAGAATGACTCCGGAAAAGAGCGTTTTTCTGCCTTCATTTAGCTATGGCGTATTTATATACAATATTCATTATGGCTAACAGTTTTTAAGTGACATGATGGCATCATGTCATTCATGTATAACATGTTGCTTGAATCAGAGGAATGTCAGTCGTCGTGATTCATCCGGTTGAGAGGAATTTTCTCGTATCAAAATTGCTTTATTGTAAGTACAAAATTCTTTTGTGCCCAGCTGACAATGAGAAATGAGTAAATACAAAATGATTTCTTGCAAGGTTATCTTTGTGTCTTTTGTTTTTCAAGCCTTATCATTTCAGTATGAAGCATGCAGATTGTAGATATGGTAGATTTGGAATGTTTTAAAATAATTAAGCAAGAAAACGAGAATTTTGTTGCTTAATTATCAAGTCGTTGCAATGCTCGGTCTCCTGTTGGTTTTATGACTTTTCTTGTACATTTCTCACAATGTGAAAGTAACCCTCACAAGCAACTCAAGTGGCTTTTTACACCATACCATTATGTGTGCTTGACTTTTGGGTGAATAAGTTATACTGCATTTTCTAAAGAAGATTTTTATGTTATTGTGCACTCTGCACATTATTGTGAGTATACGAGCAAGTATTGCAAGTAAGGAGATTGAGATATTGATAAAAAGATTACTGCAGCTATGATTTTCCCGTCTGCACATACTTGCATAATGCGGCTAGTTTTTTTTACTATTGTAAATTCTCAGGTAACAAAACGAATTTGTTGAAAGCACTTGTAAAGTTAGTGAGGGAAAGACGTGAAGGAGCCGATTTGTTACTGTCATTTAACAATACAAGTGATATACTGTCCAGAAATGGGAAGTTGTTAGTAATTTGTAATTGCACATAAAAATGAACGAAAGGGTATCAGTATAATATATAATGTATACAGTCAAGTATATATATACTCTCTCACTTCACAGTTGTCTAACTTTTCTCGCTGAAAACAATCCATTCTCCTACCGTCATCTCATTTGCTTGGTTGTTTACATGATATACGGGAAATCCCTATCTTTTGGAAGGATCTTGGTACATAAAATTTTTGAAAACTTGAACGTAAGAAAATCAGAACTTTTGAGATGTTGTGTAGTTGTGTTGCTTAACACAGTATACATATAACGAGCATATCTACTTGGTTTTATGTGTATTGTTATTCATTTATAATAAATGCAAATGAGTTGTTTATGCCAGAATTCATGAAAATGGAATTTCTTCGAAGGGAAATAAACCGATATGATAATAATTCATTTTTTTGTTCATCTTCCCGTTTCTCAATAATTATTGTAAACGTTTTCGCTCATTTACTCGCAGTAAGAGTATCATTGCGTAATTATATATGGATATTAAATGTTTAATACAATATAAACAGTTCTTGCTGAGACTGACTTTTGGGGGATAAAATATATTTGTTTAAACACAATAGTATATTGAATATTATCATTTCATCAACAATGAATTTTATATTTTTGTGTTTGTTTATCGAAACCTTCATCTGTCATGCCTCTTTGTGTGTGGTACTCAAAGCCGAGTAATCAATCAGTGTATCAGTGCTTTCTTAGAAACATTGAGCATATTAAGCTCATGAAAGTATTATAACTCTAATAAAGTCGGCTTAATGAACAGAGGTGTATCATTTCGGGGGGAAAGGGTTAACATGATCACGGTTGTATAGCATCCGCATTGTTGAAGGTTTTAGCTTAAGCATTTCACAGGGAATTGTTTATTTATTTCCTGAATCATTACTATTGCCATTTAGCAATGACGGAAAAAGTTTGTACTCCATTGCATTGCACCATGCATCAAGAGAATGAGTGGGGTCCAATGTGAGAGACAAAGAAAACCAGTTACTTGATGCAATAATAATGACCATGATAGTTTTTATATTGGTGTTGGTGGTGGTTCTCAAAAATGTATCGGTAAATTTTGCAGAGCAAGCAGAATATATATATATACTATATAGCTGTATATCATTCATTTCGCTTTATCCGTGTCCAAGTTTGAACTGAGAATGTCTGAATGGTACTTGAGACTTGAGTGTGAGCAATTAGTGTGGCAATTTTTTATGGTGAAACGAGGAGTCCTAAAAAGTAGAGGGATGTGTAGGCAAGTAGATGTTAATATCTTGAGTTTGTCATTTATACCTTTTCCCGCACCTCGATACCTACCTGTGTAATGCATTGGTTGGACGTTAATCCCAATCCCTATCGCCCATTGCACCTCTGTTTTTAATCGTTATTACTTATTTGTTACTTCGTTGATGAGGATGATAATGATGGCTATTATGAATCTTTGCTTGTTTTTGCATGTTTTTTTTGCTAAGCAGAAAGAGTGTGTCGTGTCGCGAAGTGCATGGTCCGTTTTGATGGTCTTAATGAGCCTTCTCCTGGGAACATAATGTGACGGTGCGGTGTAGCATATATAGCCGTTATATGGACTCATTTCCCGGAGTTCACATTGTCACTTAAAACCATTCGACACATAGGCATGTTGTGACGTTGTGGAAGGGGCGTAATGAGCCTTTTTTCTCAGATGATTTTTAAAGTTTGTATTGAGGTTTAATTAGTGAAGATATACTCACAGTGTTCTCAGAAATTTGGCTGATTTGAAGGTGAGTAGAGGGGGTTTAAAAGAGTGTGAGAATTTTAATGACGGCCATTTAGGTTTGTATCCAATTTCCGTATAAGAAGTAGAACCCTACGATAGGCCGGTATTCAGGTGTATTGACAATAGCTGATTAAAATCTTGTCTTCGTAGCATAGGCCAGGGATGTACACGTATTAAACGTTTTTGGTTTATGTGATCTATTCTTCATTTTTGATACAACATTCATTCAAAAGAATTAAGATTTTGGGAAACGACAAACAGTAAAATGGTCTTGTCAGTCGCACTTTTGTAAATGCAAGACTCAGACAAGTGTTGCAAAAACTTTTTTCCTATATTTGGAATTGTACATATAGATTGCCACATCATTCAATTCTCAAAAGGTGTCCAGCGCACGGTTGGGGGTTATATTTTAGGTGCCGAAAAAGGCATAATAAATATGGGAAATGGGTAACTCACTTGATTTAGCTCTCAAAATGAATTTGATTTAGAGTTATCATTCATGAGATTTCCCACGGCTTGAATGCAAATAATACATTTAGATCGTGTGTAAATACAACCAAAATAGCAAGATTATCGAACAATTGAAACTTAAATTGAGTCTGGCTATATGTCTAATAATCTTCATCACCGAATGAAAGTCTACAAGCATTGAAAAAAGTTGTCTAGGCCAAGAAAAACTTCCTCATGAATTGTACCTAGAAAGAAAAAAGATTCGGATTTCTTATGCCCGTTCTTCATTTTGCAAAGTGGGTTTTGTAAACTACCTAAAATTGCAATGGTTCAGTACCCTTTCCCCATGCATAATATTTGTAATTGCGTGTGATGTGATATGATGAGTTTTCATGACTAGACGTAGACACCGATTGACTACGGCTTGCAGCGTGACAGTGGCGATGAGAATGATAACAATCTTGTAATAGATTTGATCAACATGCAAATAGGACAAAGAAAGCCAATATAATGTATACTAACAGTGTCTATATGCAGTGCCAATGAGACAAGAAGACTTAGGAGTGAAAAGTTTTCATTGTAATAATATATTGAAAGAAAATCGGTGATGGAAACGGTAACGGAATGTCTTTAAAACTTATTGAATATATATTTGATAGTTTGTATGTGACTTTTGATGTATATGTATGCATGCATGATGACGATGTTGATCGTCTACTTGTCACATTTGATGATTCAAATTGTCTTGTGATTGGTGATATATGGTGGTAGAACTTTATAAAGAGAAGGTGCATAATTGGACAGATCACGACATAAACTACAGCTACTTTATTGACTTCGCTCTCATACCGTACCACCTTGTCTGGTGTCCTTCTTTTTTCTTTCAATGAAAACCAAATACTTTTCTACAACTTTCTTCAGCAGTTCTACATTTTTATAGACATCGTTTCTTTCGCGTCATTACCTTTATTGATGTACTATGGAGGCATAATTAACCTATGCCAATTGGGTTATGCATTTTTAGCACTACCAACCACTTCGTATGTGTTTGTAAAGTATCACAGGTGTGGATAAAGTGTGGTGAGACCATTTTTGCAGTCAACATTTTTTCTATGAATATCAATGTATAGAAGAAACGAATTATGGGCATTAGCATCGCTTGCACTTTTGCATCCTTTTGAGATGATTATCAAAAGTTGCTTTCATTTCTAGGGCAGATCACCATTGAGGACAACTAAAATGATATTTTCAAAGATATATTATGGGGAGGAATGTCATATATAATGCATCCTAAAAATACTAGCCATTTAATATTCGGAGTCATGATGCAAAAAAAATGGCAAAATGCTTGTAGAACTTTGAACTTGCATCGAACTGTACCGACACAATTTGTGAAGGAATGGTGCCGTATGTGATGTGATGATGCCGACAAAAACTGAAGCGGATATATAGATATTTGTAGAAGCTCTTTAAGCACTCTTCTTCATTGTTGCACAAGAATGGATAAAAGTGGATTTCGATATGATTCATGAAGTTCTAAACAAGTTGAAGAATATTGCTCTCTCCGCGAGTCATGCAACCATGAGCCAGGTATTTTTAGATATTCCGTAGAAAAATGGACAATCAATTTGAGAAAAAAATGGAACAATTGAAAATGGGAAAAACGTTTCTCATTTGTGTGATGGATACCCTTTTTAGAGTTTTGCAATTTTTCATTGCTGACCATGCACTGCATAGCGCATATATACTATACTCAATTGTTACAAATCGTGATTTGTTGTGAATGTGCACTTTACTTGTTTTTCCCATGTATGGTAATGTTGGTGTCTTTGACTGTGACGTGGAATGAGGTTAGCATTTATAATTTACATACAATTGGGGAGATGATATAGCGATCCATATCCCCATCGAAGCCAACGTTTCACTAAATGTTACGGAACTTGTAACAAAAAAACTTCTAAGTTCGGGTATTTAACAAGTACATATGTATGCTTCCTTCTAATTTATTTAAAATTGTTGGTAAACGTTTTTTGTGCAAAAAACGAATACATTTGTTAAGAAAAATTCCCATTCTTTCTTCCGAATGATTAAGCGTTTTCGGAAGGAGAATATGGGGACATTACGAGAATTTAATAATTTACTATAAAAACAGTATACCTATACTTGACTTTGACCTGAGCAGCAATTACGTAAAATGTTAAACTGTCTGACATTAAATGATTAGCGATTACAAACAGTTTGATTCTTTATTGTTTCAAGCAAGAAATGCTAACTTTTTCTTGCTCCATAAGTGTAAAGGTAATGGGAATTGTGTGAAACTTAAATGTAACTAATCACCTTGAACATGCCTATGTTTAAAAGACGTTTTGTATGGTATGACATATGGTGTGTCGGTTGCGTATATTATGAGCGTAATATATTTTGCTTTTGTCAGATCAGAATCGTTCGAAAGAGTAACGGTGAGCTATCAACCTTTTACATAATTGCTCATAACCATTTACAATTTTTTCAAAACTCCCATGCAAATAATTTTCCCTATGCTTGTTTTGGCAAAGCTTAATTATTATTTCCGCTCCAACGAGAAAAAACTACAAAAGTTGAAGTATGACACACAATAATATATATTGTTACGTACTTTTAAGTTAGTTTAATGTGTGTTTTTCCCACTTGTGTGCATATTATATCAGTCAGTCAGTCAGTTTGTCAGTTTGATGAAAGGATCAAAATACTGTACAAGCCCATAGAAAGCAATTACCATGTCTGTCTTCTTTCGCAATAACTACACAAAAACCACAGTAATCTGGATAGTAAATGCACATTTTCTGAAGGAAAATTATGTTATGTGAAAATGCATATGGTATTCTATTATTTCATCGTATCGTATATCGTAAGATATTGTATTCTTGAAAACTCACTGTTAACAAGATATCCTTTCAGTAAACATGTTGTTATTTTCCCTGTACTGTAACTTGGGTGTTCTTGAAAAGTTTTTTTTCGGAGGTGTCTTTATCTTCTTCTTTAAAAATGCAGTTATATCTATTATCAATTTAGCTAGTCATATGGAAATTTTTTGTAAATGTGTGTTACGCTCACCCTCGAACTCACGATTTAGAAAAGGTCTTATGGGAATCAGAGTGATTTTCGTCGAATCAGGAAACAGCATATCATTATGAACACAAGTACAATATATGTAGGTATATATACTACTTTACTACATCTACTACATGTTTGCTATTTATCCGCTTTCCATAATTGGCTGGCGATTACCACCGACGTTGCTTGAATTTTACCACATTTTTTAAAGCACGGTGTTTTATCAACAAGTAAAGTCGTAGTGACATCAAAAGGCAGTACAACAGTGAATGAAGTTAACTGTATCGAAATGATGAACAAAGATTTGTAAATTGGGAACAACTGAAACTGATTGCTAGTATTCCTATTGATTTAACAGTGCCTTCTTGCAATGTACCTTTAATACTGGAGGAAAATTATTGATATTTATACTCCTTGTATGCAAATGCCGTTTTGGTGTATCATTCAGATTTTTATTCAATGACGAAAAAATCAGTTATTTAAAGCTCAATTCGACACAATGTCTCCTTTTTTAAATGCACCTGTGTATTGAATCTAATTACCAATTGAATGACCACTTATTGTGTATATTTATATCTTAAATTTCTACATCCTTATAAATAGTCAGCTACAGTAAGGCATAAATCAAGAATATATTCGTACTGATGTTTTTTCTGTTATTTCTCCTCTGTCCGAAGGGGAATCATATCAATGGAAAAAGCAAAAAGCACAGTTTCCTTTTTCAGAATAATCTTGAAAAAGAAGTTTACTGTGCCGTGTGTGTCCTTTTCAATAAAAAAATATGGTTGAACAACAGAAGCTGAAATACCTACTTACATGCATAGCGGTACTATATCTGATTTGAAGAAGTATTTAAAAGGAAAGTTATACACTGTCTCCTTTTGCTATGACATGACGTGGTGTTAGTGTTACTGTCTATCATAAAGGATATAGTGGCAGATGAAGGAAATTTGATGGTTATGCAAATGTTGATACTTTTCTGAAAAAATAGATACATATTATACTTATATTTAGGTATTGACAGAGAATGTGTGTGTGTGTTTTAAAAAATGCAGAGCAACCCCGTAAAAATATCTTCCGATACAGAGAGTAGTGACAAAAGGAAGGAAAACTTCAAGAAGAAAAAATGTTATCATCATGGGAAAAAAGTTGAGTAAAGAGCCGATTTGACAGGTTAGGTCTGTGTGTTCCTCAACGGTTTTCTCTCAGGGAAAAAGAATGGCTCATTTATAAAAACTTTTTGCTTGAGAGAGTTATCCACACACATAATAACATTTATTGCAATGTATATATAATATGTACACACATGCAAATTTCAATATACTGACTCACGGTCTATAGAGAAAGAGACCCTTTTCCTATCTATCTGAAAGGAAAAGAGTGAAAAAACGGTAGTTTTATATTTCAGTCAGAAATATTACGATTGTGGTAGTATTTATTGTCGGGGAGGTGGAGCACAAAGAAATTTGCTTTTGCAAAAATGTTTTCTTCTATCTATGGACGGTGATTCTAATGCACACTCATCCTCATCATAATCTTTATGTTGTTGAAAATTCTTTATTTAAAAATGCTGTTTTACTATTGATATAAAAAAAGTGCAAAATAGCCAGAAAAAGGGGAGAGAGAAAGAACAAGACGAGGCGCTTAAAAATGACATCACATAAACAGTTTTGATTTATCGTTATTGGAAATTTCGATAGCTTTATACTCCTTTTTATAATCCTCTTCTTCCTGTGTGAAGACAAGTTTTTCTTAGAAATACATTAAAGTAAACATATATCCTGAACCTGATGTGCGTAACTTTTTATTATATTGTTTGCTCAGTCTACTGGACTGTATATGATGATGGCTGATAAAAGTTGGTTACATATTTATGAGGAAAGGGAGTGCAAATAGTTTTTCCGTATCTGATACCTACTCTTACCCATATTTTCTCTCTTTGTTTGGTTGGGAATGCGTTTATCAAGGTGTTTGTTGTGGAACCGTTAATACATTTAACTGCTGTATTTTTTTTTGCTTTTACGTAAAACAAAATATTTGCATTATACAATTTTTGCTGTTACTTTTGCAAATGTACTGTACTTTTTACATAAAATGTAACTTGCCCCAACTACTTCTGCTGCTTTCTTTTTTTTTAAATTGTGCGTAAGATGATTATCTATTATCAAACCTTATAATTAATTAAGGAAATTAATCACTCTAATTGGTGGTTAGTTAATAGTCTCTTTCTTATTATCTTTTTCATTATTTTACGCAGCACACGTTGACGGGTCACAGTAACAAGGTACTGGCAGCAAAGTTTATGGGAGAACCTACAAAAATTGTCAGCGGGTCTCACGATCGAACTCTCAAGATATGGGATTTGAAATCTAAAGCTTGTAAGTAACATCAAAATGTTGATTATTTTCAGATAAACGAAATAAGTTATGAATTATGACGTGTTTCAAAGAAATGTTTAAAATATGAAATATGAGTTAATGTTATGAATATACCTACAAGTTCAAGTAGATGGTGAAGAAAGGGTAATGAAATCATGACTTAATAGCGCTTTCCTCATTCTTATAAATTTCGTTTCTTGTTGTAAAACTAAAAGTAAAATACGAAGTATTCACATTCACAAATAACCGTTAAAAAGCAAGATTCACTGGGATGAGCCAAAACGAAGGAATAAGAGATAAAAGGGTTGAACAATTGCTATAATAACCTTATATACATGCCTAATTTATGTATGTGTTACGTGGCATGCACTTTTACACATAGAATCCCACTCATGCGTACATTTTCAGTTCAATTCATTTTCTTCCTTAAAAAGCAGACTCTTTTTTTCCTTTATGTATATGGGAGATAAAAGCCCTAATTGAATCTGAAAACGGGATATGGTTTGCTGTCCATCATAGAGCATACGGAAGACGAAGGATTTATTCTCAATGTAATAATAAGAAGAAAAAATTGATAAAAAGGAAAATTGTGCGTTGTTTTCCATCTTGATAAAAATGCGTTGAGTTTTTTTTCTGGGGAATAAAGTAGATAGTAATAATTCGACATCTTTTTTTCCTATACATCCTCACTCACAGACGTTTTATGTTTATGCGTATAAAAATTATTACTACTTCCTATCTAATTTCTATGATGATATGATGATGATGGAGTGTTCGTCATATAATCCAACTGTGTTTGTCTTTTTTTTCTCTGTTTGTTTGTCTACACGTGTGGCCAGGTGTGTCGACCAAGTTTGCTGGAAGTACCTGTTTCGACCTGATATGTGTAGGGGGGTCATCAGGTGTCATATCAGGACACTTTGATAAAAGAGTCAGATTTTGGGATATGAGGACTGACTCACCAACTCAAGAAGTATGTCTTCCGGGCAAAATAACTTCATTAGATTTATCACGGGATCAAAATTCCCTTTTGGCTTCCGTGAGGGATGATTCCATTCAACTTCTTGACTTGCGGATGAACTCTGTTATTGGGCAGTACAGGTATGAATGAGCAAAGAAAGCTTAGATAATGTGTACATAAAAATGCATAACATTTAATGGTTTCATAACCTAGCGAGCCTAATATTTCTATGAATCTACGGAAAAGCTAAGTTGCACTCTGCGCATTTACATGTACAATTACACGCATGAAATTGCGTACATATTATAGAGTAATTTTTTTTAAATATGACGACGATGATGATCATACTGACAAGAGATATATAAGTATTCATAAAATGCAAATTATTTTTCATGTCTTAGTCTCATCATCAAAATTCCTCCCCTTTTTCTCCTGTTAATTTCACCTTCCGCATTAGAGACAGGGCTCATTGCTCAACTTACGTACTTCACATGAAATAAATGATTAAACCAAATTACATGGGATATTATGAATATATAGTACATTCATAGGAATTTACATTGTTACTTTATCTGATGTTATTATTACGGGATGTGTGTGTGTGTGATGACGTGAGGTTGAGCCGTTGAAGAAAAAGCTATTGTCAAGCGAGGAGAAAGAAAGGAGCGTGGACTATGGTCACATATTATTATTGCTTTTCGCTGAAATGGTCAAAAGAGATACGGTTTAAAAAGATTTTTGTTTACATTTGTTATTACGAGCAATAATCACATTCTAGAAGTTACATTCATGCATGTATCTATCCTTCCTCTTAATGATGTATGTCAGGTACTTGTGTACTTGTGAGAAGATAATNAGAAGATAATCATTTCATTTATATCAATTTACTTGAGAAGATCAAGTGTGTATATAATATTGTACACTCATGACTTACGTATCAAGTTTAAAGACTTGCCGTTTAAAATGTTATGTTAGTCATTCATACGCAGTCTATACCTACGCGTTATTTAGTTAAAATGCAAATTGAATTTTTACATGATTTTAATTATTTAATTTACTTTTTGCAATGTTTTATGTCTGCGTTCTCACGCAAGTGCGGAAGGGTTTAAGGTCTCCTCAGACTTTTGTCGTGCTTGCTTCTCACCTGACGGCCAGTTTATTGCGTGCGGCTCTGCCGATGGACCCATATATGTTTGGAACGTTTTCGAAAACAAGTTGGATTCGATTCTCAAGGAGCATACGTAAGTGTTTTTCTTATGAATATATTTTATTCGGAAACTGTACATTTTACCATATTACTAAGAATTCACAGGTAATTCATAGGCATGAATGACTGAGCGTTGAAATGTAAAATCAGGGGTTTCAGTTTTCACATTGTGATTTCTGGGATGAATCTTCTTGCGTGCTTGAAAAATTTCTTTTATAGCTGTTGTGGCGTAGAAACATATGCATATTTTACATGCAATATCCGTTTCCGATTTCATTCAAATTGAAATGCTAATAAGGGTTATTACTTGCATGCAATTGTTTGTGCTATGTTGAATTATTGATCAATATCTTTCGGTTCTGAGAGAAAATCTACTGGGATAACATCCATGTAAAGTACCTTGCTGAGAATATGAAAATGTCCAAGTTCATACCTACCTTATGGTAGTTTATGATTGACCCAATTTCTCTCATATCTCTAATCATCCTAATGTTTGTCCTAAATATTTATGTTTCTTAAAAAAAATGTACCTCTCAGTTTTGCAGTTTGTGGTTTATTCGCAAATTTCTGTTTCCTATTTACTTTTATATAAGGACATTTCTCTTGAACTCAAAATCCCGGAGTCCCGTTGATCCATCAAATGCTATTGCTTGGTGTTATGCATTTAGGGCATCATCTTCTTTCTTGATATATATGATGATGATGACTTTGAATCATGTACACATCAACTTGTAAATCTCATATTACCTTTTTGAAGACAGCAAATTATGTCCATCTTACATTTTGCATCTCCCTCATGTAGTTTGATGTGCTCCCTTTTCCCCTCCCTCTCTTTACCACTTTTCGTGTTATTTTGACTTAAAAAGTCACTTCAATAATAATTCATGAAGAAAAAAGTGCCCCAGCAGCATATCTTTTTGTTTTATTGTTACATGAACAAATTGCTTTTCTTGTATTTTTTATTGTTCTCAAAAAGTGTTGGCTAATGTAATATGTTGGTGTCTGCGTCATCATTTATTCACGGTTACCTATATAATCCTTCTCTCTCCCTTCAGACTTTAATACTCACACTCAATACTCATCATCATCATACATATGTACCTAAGGATGCACTTGAAATTTTTGGATTTATCTGTAGCTCGTGGTCTTTTTGTAGTTTTTTTTATCCATGTCTCAAAGAGTGAGAAAGATTGTTTGAGATCAAGATCCTGGCACGTCATTCTTTCAGATCCATTTTTCTGTTTTAGCTTATTGCTCTTCTTCTTGCTCCCAGTATTATAGAAGCAATAAGCACTCCCTTATAGTCTACTGTTTCAGGCTATGCATACATATGTCAGCAAAACACGCATATCGCATTGTGTTTTTTTAGTTGAGTTCTATATTTATAAGCCGTGGGCAAAGTAGAAATTGGGAATGAGAAATCATATCCAATTACCATCATCATCCCACTATTATCACTACTGCAAACTACAATCAGTAAGC
Source organism: Orchesella villosa (assembly GCA_036850725.1). Lineage (NCBI taxonomy): Eukaryota > Metazoa > Arthropoda > Collembola > Entomobryomorpha > Orchesellidae > Orchesella > Orchesella villosa. Next base: position 5,963 of record JAANSM010001115.1, on the reverse strand, counting down.
AAGTCCCACTGTGCACTGTACACCTTATAATATCCACATTATAGCTATCAAACTCTATAGGCATTTGTATTTACCATGATTTTTTTGCCGGGCTTATGTAGAATGTAGAGTATGCACAATAATAATCGTAATGTTATGTAGTTATCACATTAGGCCATCTCAATAAAATAAACAATGAGCATAATTCATGATTTTTGCTTCAAACATTATTTTCCTTTCTATCTCTGCTAAACATCTTCTTTGCTGTCTATTTGGTGCTTTACTGTGTTTTGATGTGTGTATGAACTAACAATGTTGTGTTGGCTCGCGCTTTTAAGCTTGGCATTTTACAATAATTGTAATGGATGTAGATGAGAAGAATGATCCTAAAAAACAAATGTGAATCTGGCAGTAAAAGCTACATAATGTATGGTACCTGATGCACATGGGATGTAAGAAGAGATTTATGCATCTTATTTGTTTCTGAAAGGGTTATTGTTGTTGTTAACAAACAATAATTGAGTATGCAAACTACAAGCACGAGCTTGTAGTTTATGTTTTTTTCTGTTTAAATAGGGGATGTGAATGGATGAATGGGAGTGAGAAATATATTTATTGTATCATCCTTTGAAGATATTTTGAAAATATCAAATGTCTGTATACAATTTTTTTCTTGATAATTTATGTGATGTCTGTTGCTCTGATTTGATAATGAATGCAGAACTGCTGTGGCTGCTGTCCACTGGCACCCCAAGGGCATTTCTTTGCTAAGCGTCGACCGAATGAGGAAGACTGTCATTTGGACTCCGTGATTTTTGTCAAATTACTATTTGATGACATGTTGTTGATACTAACTAATGAGGACTTTACGGTGATCATGATGATGGTAAGGATGATAATTCTTTAGCATCTTCATGATGACCTTTAAGTGGACATCTCACCTGGTGATGAGGCGAGTATAATTTGTAAAAGGAAGCATGTTTGTTGTCACTAAACTAATATTATTCGCTTACGGCCTATATAAGATCTTTTTTCATTGTTAGACGTAATATATATATGTACATTTATATTTGGAGACAAAAAAGTGTGTTTTTAAATTTAGTTGTACTTGTACTTAATGTAATGTAAGATACAATTATTCTCCTAACCGTTTATGACAGGAAAGAAAAATGTTATATATTGAGAATTAGATATGCATACGTACACCCAACATACTCACAAAGACTTAAATTGATTCATTAAATTGTAACATGTATATATGTATGTTAGATTTAGATACAAACATTGATGTTAATGTAAGGATAAAATGAAAGCATGCATGGTATCAAGTGTCAAGAGTATAAAAATGTATAAAACGTGGTTGCATCTCTGTTCTGCGCTAATTAATAATGTCTTGTTCATTTGCATCAATAAGATGATGATGCTGATGGTGGGACGGAACTAATATGTAAAAAATGTGCTAAAGTAATTATAATATATCACTTTTTGACGTTGAACAAATGTGTTAACATATCTATTTTTGATTACGAAGGTGTCCTCCTCCCTTCCTCTATATCAAAGTGACTATACCATTATTTTATTCTATGACTTTTTTATGCTGTTTTATTGCTTGACATTGCCTCTTAAATGTTCTCTCATGAGATATCCTAATTTGCATTTGATTGTCACTCACTCTCCTTCATTTAGATGCAGTTTACGAGTGTTTTACTGACTTCTGCGGTTTACATTAAAGAAAATATATAATTAAGGTTGAAGAAGAGCAAGTTCATGGTGTCGGGAAAAGAGGACGGCTGTATTTCATAGCAGCGGAGCGCCTTTGTAGCTTTGTCTTTTTGTGATATCACATCACCTGTCCCCTCGTTACAGAAGAACTAGAGTTTGTCATCATATCATGTAGACGCTCGCGTATGTATGGCAAGTGGCAAGCGATATAGAAGATCATATATGTATGTGCGTAGTAAAGATTAGGATTATTCTCGTGCCGATGACGTGCATGTGGATTTATTATTCCCTTTATTGTCATGTTTAAGAGGTGAACAGACATATAGTATTAATAAATAAACTTAGTGAAAAAGCACAATGTACAAAGAACGAAAAGGTGGAGAAAAAAGGGCAGACCAGGAAATATGAGGTGAGAACGAGCGAGAGCGAACTACGAGGACTTGAACTTGAAGACTAACAACTAAAGACATGGTTGAATGAAAAACTAGGCATTTTTGTCAATTTCATCGCATGAATTTGGTTTACTGACTGCGAGTCTGCAGATCATTCTAATATTCCTACGTATACATCATTTTAATGGGACAGTGCATGGATAAGCATTTCAACTAGAAAAGTAATAAATTATCGGAATAATTTTGTCCTACATTTTAAAATAAAAATAAAACATGAACCCCTAATAATAAATATGAAATGCCCGATTCAGCCTGGTTTTAGCTATGATCTACATTGATAAACTGCAGGTACTGTTTTGCCGTTAAAGAATGGAATCCTAAAGTTGAATGCAATGATGATGCTTATAAAATTAATGCACTTAATTTATAATTTATGTTAGTTAATTTAATTTACGATTTAATGCCATTGTTAATGGACATCTGTTAATGCATGTGTAGGTTCAGATGAATGGTAACGTGATATAAAGTAGGAAGAAACTTTTTCTGCATCAGATAAGAGTTGAATTATGTCCTTCGTCTTACATACCATATTTTTTACGTAAGATGAAAATGTGCTGAGCTTAATGAGATGAGCAATGATTCGATGGTTGGTTAACGATTCCCACGAGAATAGGTTAGCTCGACCAAAGGAAAAGCAACATCATGATGAGGATGCGGACAGTCAACAGTTCACGGTCCCATACATTTTAAGTAGAAATATGCAAATCTAATGCAATGCAGAAAAACAAGGTCACTAGTCACCGTCACCACCTATAAGATGATGCGCAAAATGTGCACGTACATTGGGTACAGAAAAAGTCTGTGGCAGTTAGTTAGTCAATATATCAGTCAGCTAAATGGAATGTGAAGAGAATGAAACTAAACCGGATTAACTTTTCAAGTGCATATATAAATAATAATAAGTACGACAGGAAAAATAGTTAAGTGCAGATATATATAGCAATAGAGAGGTTTACTTTGATAAAATGAAAACGAAAAGAATCGAAAATAACTCAGAAATGTCGTTCATAGCGTCAGTTTAGAAGAATAGCAGTTTTATTGTTTGGTTCGGGCCTCTGTCAAGTAAAAACTGATTAGCAAGTCATATGTAACATTAAGTTTGCTTTCACCCTCTATATATTTTTGAACAAAGTTAGTTCTGAGGAAGCTGTTATTTTACAATTACCAAACAATGACAAAGCTCAATTAGATCCTGATTCACATATCGTAAATAAAATGACAATTGGTCTGCGCAAATTGAAATTCTCAACTGGAAATAGGCTCTTCACTTAAAAAACTATAATAAGAAAGAAATGAATGTAGTTGATATGAACAGGTTTATATTATATGCTTAAAATCCCATAACTTGGAAGATTCTCCACTCATTAAACAAAGTACGAGTATAATGCAAAACAGACATATTTTTTTTAGTTATAAACGATGGACAGAGGCGTTTATTTCTTCAGGTAGACAGCGATAGAAACGTTTAAAACTTCTCCTCTTCCAAACCGTGCTTAAAACAATAAAGGACTGGGATGTTTTCACCATCAACGTCCTTATATTCAATCATGGCTACCATACCATCAGGGTCCATGGATTCTCCTAAAAATCGACAAAATGCTTTCATTTATATTTCCTCCCTGATAAACGATGAAGTAGAATGTATCAAGGCTTCTACGTTATCTAAGACGCTCAACTGCAAAAATACGGCATACCTGTGAAGAACTGGAGGTCCTTATATCTGCCCAAAAGTTCCTTCATAACTTTGTTGATGTTAGTCTTGAAAACATCAACTTGGTCTGGGTTGTTTTCTTGAAGTCTGTCTACAACCTTCTTCATGTATTCCTTGAGGTAACCCATGTAACCTTTCTTGTCGAAAGCAAAGGTCTCCTGAAGACGATGATTGAGGACAATATCTACACCAGACTCAACTGCTAATTCGCTTGATTCTTCGGCTTCCTCAGCAGATGGATTGGCACCGGCAAGCTGGACATCTCCGGATGCACGTGATACAAGCTACATAAATATTAATAATTAGTAGTGACAACCTAAAATCTAAAATCTAATCACGTGTTTATTATAATCATACTATTGATATCAATATATTTACCTTGCCATAGACTTCATACATGACCTCATCCACCAACTTGATCTTGTAGGTGTCGGAGAACATTTCGTCTCCTGCAACAAAAAAAACATTCCGAATTATAATATGCCATCAAAAAACAACAACAAAACATTGTTTATGGACTAAAATTTCTGTAGTACACACTCAACAGTACATAATTGCGTCTTTCATTTTCAATTTTATACCATAATCCATAACACTCCTTGCATTATTACTCTAACCCTGACCTCATCCATCAATCAATACTTCGAACATCAAATCTACTACATTCAACATTACATTTTTGATTTTATATTTAATTTGGTTTCCATCAAAAGATCTAGCTTGCATACTTTTAAAAATAACCGTACATTGAATACTCTCTTCCAACCACCTACTACTGACCTACAATAAAGAATCAATGTATAGTGAATCTACAATCTAGTGTGATCACAAAATAGTAATCAGTACATTAATGACTAAGTTCCAAACGTTTCCTTCATTCATCATTCTAAATGCCTCATTACGACATACACTGAATATAAAAGACCACAATCTTAATCAGTGCAACCACTCCAGATTCCAGACAATTCAAGGTCAGCTACAAGTTGAGTCATCAACCTCATTTCCTAGGAATTCTTATGCGTCAAACTCCTGCTTGGTACCTACTTAAACCCTACAATCCCATATTGACTGCATATATTGTATATAGGACATTGACACTACCAACCACTTTCAAACCTATTTTTCACCAACTTCCCTAAACAAAATCTACAAATTTACACTCCCCCCTTTAAACAGTATTATTGATAAGCACTTACCAGTAAAGATATCCTTGTAGATCCTCATTTTGAGATGTTTTTTTTGGAAATTTAATTGAGGAGATATCAAAAAGTACGTCCGAAAGCTACGGCTGCCACGAGCAAAAGGAATGAGAAAGGCAAGGAGAAGTTCCTATTTTGCCACCAGAGCACGACCACATCCAACTTTTGTGCATAAAGTATTTTTATATAGGAAAAGATGCTTTTAGACAGATATCTCGCCACACACAGACACGCCGGCCGGTTGCATTTGGTTCTGATATCTGATCACAGAGTGCATTGGCGGTAGTAGGAATGCAACAGTTTTAGGTATATTTTTGACGTTTGCTTTTTTGGGTGTTTTTAGGATGCGCTGTTATGTATAGAGTTTGTTTTCCGTTTGTGGATCTGTATCTATTTTAGGTAAATAGTAACTTATGGATAAAATATAGAGGAGTAGCAGCTGATGCTGATGATTGTATGTATTGTATGGAGGAGGTTTTGGTGTTGGTGTTGTTAGGAATGTGTGTTTTTGCTTCTGTCTCCTGGAATGGAATCCTGGAAAAATTCTTATGTAGTATGTATCTGAAGCATTCCATCGGACCAGAGTGAACAAATTCCTTTCTACGCAAGTTCGTTTGTGTTGGCTGTGTTAAAGAATCGTTGCAGGAAGCTGATGAATGAAGTTTGTTGTTGGTCATTGGTTGTTGGTGCATCGCTCTTGTAAATAAAATGATATGATATTTCATGTGTTTGGTGTTACATGTGCTTTAAACTTCGGAGTGATTAATACTGATACCAACTGACTGGAGATTTTATTGCTTGAGCTTTGCCTGCAGACGTGTTGATTAGCTTTGTTGCGGAATTCGATATAAATCATCAATTGTACGACCTTGCCACGAATTGGAAGTCGGTTTGTTTGTG
>JAANSM010001114.1:0-20746 GCA_036850725.1 Orchesella villosa | reverse complement strand
AAAATACAGGTCTGGCTTAGCTCAATATTTGCATCATATCCTCACTCTTTTTTTTGGTGATACTAAAAATGTCTCTGCTTGATCCATATAAGTATATCCATATCCACCAAGTAACCATAAATCCAACCCACCAAAATATATAGAGCTTTCAGCTTTTTTAGTTGAGACGTATTGGTTTCGGCGTTTGAAGCTTTTATAGTAGAAATAGCTATAATGATCCTGGGGTAAACAGTTGGACTTGATGACCTACATGCTCAAAATCATTGTCAACCCGAATGTCTCCATTTCCTTTTGCGTGAAACATCAATCAAAGTTGGCGTTGGCAGTATTATTATATAGATCATAATTATCCGCTTTGTTTACGCTGGTAAAGGTGATAAGTTTTGGAAGAATTTAAAATTGTTTTTACTATATATATATGTTGGCTCCGGCTTGACTTCATATGCGTATGACAAGCACAAGGCTATATTTTATTGAAATAAATGATAGTAGAAATTCTTTTGAGCTTTATTCCTTGTTGAAAATGTTGAAATGAATTGAAAATTGAATCATTCTTCCGTAGAATGAAGGAAAGACGAGTGGTGCTGTAATAGTATCTCCACCAGCATAGCATCCACCTAACAAAATAATATGATTCCACGGAATGCGAAATGGAAATGGAACGTTGGAAATGAAATATGTTGCGTTGTACACCTACATATCCTACATGTAGCAAGCATGCATCTACAACTCGACTGGGTGACAAAGAAGGCTCTCTGGTAGCAAGCAAGTGACGACAAATGGCGAATTTCCAATTCAGATGGTAATTTCCTGTACTCCAGCTGATACAGATACAGTGTTGCAGCAAGTCGCAATATAGGCTTTATAGCCGTTTTGATATACGTGGGAAAGAAAATTGGAATGTGCTACTTTTTATGATAATATACATATATATAAATACATCGCATGTTTTTGAGAAATGTCCACTATTATATTACGGATGAGAGCTTCCATGTTTAATATAGCCTTGAATGTGTAGCACATTTATATGACTGCATTCCTTTTTAAGAATTGAAGTTTTCCTGTCATTTTTTATTTCATGCAACAGGTTAAGTTTTTATTAGGATAACTTGCTTATCCCTATATATATCATGATTATTGTTTGCTCGTCCTGTCCATCTCTTGGGGGTTCGCATTGAAGTCGAATGCAATATGTTTCGTCATATTAATAAGTATGCAAGACAGAAACAGTAGTAGGAACAAAATAAACCACAAAATGTGAGAAAAACTTGCAGATCCAGAACATGTTTAAATGTCTGTAATCAATGCCATAATATTCCGCCTAGAGGTAGAGGTGCTTCAGCACAACATGGTTGATGAAATTTTTTTCTTCTATCCTAATTTGCGTGCCTTTCCCACAATCCCGAAATGGATATTATGACTATGTGTAAATAGAGAGTATATAGCATATAATATGGAATGTGTAGATGCAATCACGCAGGTATAGTGAAACTGGGAAAATGCAGAATAATATTATCCAGCTTGTGGTTTGGTTGTGCATGCGTTGAGAATATGTTGCAAGAAGTCGTTATCATCATTATCCTTGTTGAAAAGAAAGAGCAGTCGACAGTCCAAAGGTTTAAAAATTAAGGCTTGCAAGGAAATTATTACGTGTATCTACTTCTTAAAAGAAGAAAAACGTAATAAAAAAAGTATGTGCCTAAAATTTGCATGTTTTGCTTTCGTAGCTTGTGTGCATTCTTTGTTTTAAAAATTTAATATTGTTGACTGTAAAGTAATACTGCGTAGAATGTTAGAAAACAATGATTTACCGGAATCCTAAGCCAGTATACGTAATATTGACCAGGAGTTTTTTTTTCATATATCATAATAAGTCTATCAAACAAAAGAGCTACATATGCATTCAACCTGAGTTTGTGCTTCGTCTTGGGGTAACACAAGCGTGAAATTGAACTGCACGGAAAGATTAGGTGTAGGAAGTAACACTCCTGTGTTTTCTTACATTCTAAAAGATGCTTTCCAGGATACTATTAATTATGTAGGTATAGCTGCTACCGAATTCGTAAATGAATAAGGAGCTAGATGACATTTTCCCAAGAAACATGCCTATATAAATTCCATATCAGCATCGCAAACTAAACTATATCGACTTCTTCCCTAATGTTCAAGTTATCGATTTTATGTATAAAAAAAGAACAGCGGAGCTCACAGATCATTCTAAATTACCGTCCCGTCAAGACCAATAAGGGCACACCTCTTCTAATCATTTCATATTTTTGGTTCCAGCCATCTTTTCCTATTTTGCTACATACCATTCACCATTTTATTATGCTTTGAAGCACTTTCTTTTGTATTGCTTTATAGAAAGCAAAACTTTCAGTCAATTATTTCTTTCGCTTCTGCATATTACAGTGCAGTCAACCAAAACTTTCCCCGTAGTGAGAACAGTGAGAAGAAAAGGCATTCAAAGGGAACAAGAAAAGGAGTCAAAGCATCTTTTGGAAAGTTTCCAGTAAAGCTTAAATCATACTCGTCTAAAAACTTGTAAAAGTATATGAGACTTACCTGTGTGTAAAGGTAGAAAGTTTTTTGTCCTTAACTGGCGTCTTAGAAGCTTTGATGTAAAATGAAATATCGATAGAGAATCCCCTCTGAAATCAATCCCATAAGTCATTCACACGGAGACTAGTATATATATTCTGTCACACCAGAAATCTTGTATACCACGAAATGTTTACGTTCAATAACTGCATAAAATCTTGAGTGTGTTTGAGCTTGAGTTTTAGTACTTGCACAATATATGCATACTTTAGATACAAAAGGTACACATAAAGATTTTTTTGGGGATCACAACCTATTCATTCAAGTTGCACTGAAACATTCTCCGGGTCTTTGAGTATGGATGATGGAGGGAAGTTGCCCAACAAGATCAAAGAATCAACAAGGAAAACTCGTTAAATCACAGCTGTGTGTGACTCTATCTATTCGAAAATGGATACTTTAGAACTAATATAGTTGGGAACACTTTATTTAAGTTCTAAGAATTACACGTTTCTGAATTTGAATGCACTTTTTTTACACAAAGTAAAACCAATATGGTGTTAGTTTCTTCACAAATTAAGTTTTTCCTAGAAAAGTCACTTAGCAAAAATACGCTCGAGTTTGTTTGTACAAGTAAAAGAGTTTTGAATTCGGGTTTGCTTTTCTGTTTTTATTGAAAGTTTTATCTTTGAAGAAAATTGAAAATGTGCTAATTTACACAGCAATGCGGTTTTGGTGCTTTCTGCACCAAAAAAGCTCTAAAGCGGTTGAACAAAGATGTGTGTAAAGTGGAGTGGGAGAACCCAAGAAAATGTTTTGATGTGATTTCTATGTATATTGTTCTGTACTGTAACGCACACACACATAAACACAAAATTCTATAAGGAACAAGAAAACAATACGGAAAATTACATGAAGATTTGCATGTCTTTCTCAAGATCTGCACAGAAACATGACCATATGCATTTTCCTTTTGTAATATATTTTTGGATGGGCTCAACAAGAAACACGTTGTTCCGCTTTCGTGTCCTGAGCTCTTCTATTTAAGTACAAAAGTTAGGAAAACACAAATGTGCTCTTCACATTTACACTATATAGTCGTTTAGGTATGAAGAGAGGAGAGACACTCTTTTTTTTGAGCCGCATCGACAGCGAGAGCACGAGCAGAAATAAGGAGAAGATGATGTTGCGAATGGAACAAAACCTGAAGGCTTCTTCAGTTTAGAGTTTGTGACTTAAAGCAAGCAAGCGGCTTTTGGCTTCTTTTCCAAATCCTTTCCACTAGCTACATTATTATATGTTTTCTATGTGAGGCTTGCAGAGAACCAACAGAGGAACGAATGGCAAATGAGAGCTTGATGCTTATGTGAACTTGCTTCCTTCTTAAACGTCCTTTGTATTCTTACAATATCTTCTCTCTCCCTTTATCCACATATAACGCAGACACATGCACAAACAAGGTACTGAATCAAAAGACGAAAGAGCTTTTTGGTGCTGGTCTGGTCTGGTGTGTGGTGTTTGGCTAAAGTAGCAACGTGGAAAGAGTAATAGTGAAGATGGGAGATATTTGGGCTTTTTTCTTCTATGGACCACTCTCAACCTCAACTTTGGTGAATATTGTGGGGATGGATGGATGCAGATGGATGTAGCAATGTAGCACACGCCGCATCAAGAAGAGTATAAAGTAGAAAATACGTTGGGAATTGGAGAGGCAGGTACGTGTTTCGCTTGGTGATGGTGAATGGAAAAATAGAAGTCAACTTTAGGTGTATTTACTTGCCCCAATCAACCAACCGTTCATCCATCAAGCTATCCACGCATTACAACTCCACTTTGGAATTGGAACTCTGAGCTTTTAAAATACTTTTTTTGGTCTGAAAATATATATGATTGAATAGTTGAGGAACTGATTTGTTTGCTTTCTAAGCTTTATTCGATGGTTTTCACAGCGATTTTTAAACAAACAAATTATGAATATGTAGGGCTTAAGGTTAATAGTAAGCGAATGACCCTAATTAGCTTTACCTAGGACAATTTGACAAAAATAACTATTCCAGCGGAATTGGAAGCACGCCGTTACTTATTAATCTGCTGTTTTTAAAATTTACGCAGTACACAGATTCCTCGCCACAAGTTCTGTGTCCACCCAGGTCAGAATTGCTAATTCAGCATTGGTAAAGAAATATGATGAAATTGACTGTTTAAAACTGAATCGACAGTTAACATTTAATCAACAAAGATATTTTCGGTACATAAGCAAATTGAGCTTGAAAAGAAAGGGTCCGCACGCTTTAATTCTTCTTAGTAATCTTGGTCCTCAGCCATGAAAAACACTCAAGTAAACTCAAGCCGCTTTCAGTGTCTCTTCCAAATCTCAGAAGTTCTTTTTGTGTAGCTTATGTCAATTCTTCTTTACAGCGTTACCGATGACGAAACACGAAATGACGAAGAGCATGAATAGATCGAGACTCGTCTCAAGACTCAAGCTAGGTTCTTCAAACATCAGTTGTCAATTCATTAAGTAGAAGTTCATATGAGTGTGCGATCTTAAAATACTATTGTATGTATAAATGTATATGTGTATAATATGCATTTAGCCTAAAATATTGAACAAATGCCATTTAGTCAAAAGGAGATGTGACGTGATGGCGAGCTGCATAATGCTCTTGCTACCAACTTCACAAATAACGAAAAATGTTCAATACATAAAAATGCATGCATATAGATACTTTAAAAAAAGGACTCGACTGTGGATGTAGAATAATGTGCGGTTTAGTTTTGGTATTAAGTGTGTGGCACTTGACTTTGTTTTCCTATGCATCAATTCTTATTCTCATCTCCTTCACAATTTTAGGCGTACCAATATAATAAAACCTATATGTAAATTCAAGTTTAAGCATTCATTAGCTCACATTTCACATCACACATATTATGCAAAATAGAATAGAAGAGAAATATAAAAAAGGGAGGCTAAATTTTTGCCATGCTCTACTGGTGAATCTGAACTGAAGCTTTTGTTCTGAGAGTGTGACTGTGACTAGCCAAACCTTCACACTAAAAAACTTTGGAGCATTACTAAAACTCTTTTTGTACGCAATAGTAAATAGTAATAGTATTGACTATTACTATACTAGTGTGGTAATAATAAGGGCACAAAGGCAACAAAATCTCTATTTCTGGATGCCAATAAAGATCAGCTCAATATACCAATACCAACCATATATAACACCTCATATCTCATACAAGCTAAAAGCCGCCTACAAACAAAAGCATAGTATGTTTAGCATGAAAAACCAATACCTATTCGCAAGTAAAATGCATATAAACATTGAACCCTGAAAGTACGGCTTTATTACAAATTATTATGATTATTTCACCATAAACAAACGTAATACCAGTCTAATGATAACACTCAAAGTCATACAGTTTCATCCAATCCAATTTAACGTATCCTCTAGCACAACAAGAGGTGATCCTGATCACGATTTTTGTATCTATAATGTCTGTATGCACTAGGTCGACGAATATAGTGTGAAACGATGGGATTGCCATTGCCAAACAACCATGCAATGCAATAAATAACAATAGATCTGATCTGAAGTCGATATGCAGTCAGTAGACTGTGGCGTGGCAATAGAAAATACCAAAAAATTGTAGTGTCAACTGCACTTCCATCCTTTCATCCATTCAACATATAGTTCTCTTTAGACTTAATAAATTATTGTGATTGTGAAGTTTTGACTAAAGTTATTTTTTACTAGATTGAAATGGGATGGACCTGTGCTTTCTGTTGTATGCTGCTCTTTCATAATAATTCATAACAAATATATAGCATGTGTGCTAAACTGCTTCAAAAATCTTTATTTTATTAACAATATTGGCAACTGAATGAGCGTGCTTGGATATAATCGACCTATTTGTTGAAGCAACTAACGAAAATGAAACGGATGTTGCTAAAACCTGTGTATTGTAGGTATTACATGTAGTTTATTATATGCACATGCTACAGATATAAGCATCACTGTACGTACAACGACCACGTAACGACGGGGTTCATCATCTCATCTCATTGTCTGAGTTGATTATGATTTAGTTGGCACAAAGTAGTGTGCAATGCGAATGTAATATAAAAAGTATGTAAATTAAGCGGTCGGTTCTAGTACATACTTTTTTACTTGTACTAGAAAAGATGATGATTTCCTAAGGATAAGCCTTGCTGGAAATGAAAGGAAGCGTATACATACAGCACATCTAGTCAAAGTCAAAATGCGGGTGGTTGTGGCAGCAGTGGTGAAGGTGCAAATTGACTGATAAAATATCATAACATTTTCCATCCCCATCTGGAAATTATATGAATGGAAACTTGGTGGTTTGTGAGCGAGGAGCAATTTCCATTCCCACTACTTTCAGCTTTTTGATGGTATAGCAATAGTAGTGGGGAAAGATTTTTGGAGAGAAACTTGTTAGTGTTTTTTTGGAAAATACTTTCCTTGATAATGGAGCGGATTACATGTGTTTTAGTCAGTTTTAGAAGCGATTAGCATGAATGGGAAATAAACAACATCCATGACATGAGAATGAAAGCATTAAGGTAGACAGTTGTGTTTTGTAGAGCTTTGATAGAATGTCAAATTTTGATAAAAGTATAAGCCTATATATAGAGCACTTCCTTTTACACCATCTATGGTTTGATTTAGGAACTTCCAGCGGTGACTATCCAATCTAAAAAGTAGGATAAATAGTAATTGTTTTTGTTGACACGCACAAGGTTTTAGTTCCTGTGAGAAGGGAAAACATAGGATTACAAGTCACTGCGTGTATTGTATATACTTGCTTATGACTTCCAAAATAACATGACTATTTGTCCGTTATAAATGTAAAAATGGACTGAACAGAAAAGTTCTCATCATAGGAAAAGGGAAGGTAAATGTACATGGTTGATGGGGAATATAAATCAGTGTTGATCTGGAACGCATAACAAAAGGGTCTTTCATAATTATTATTTCCATCAAAAGTAGTAAAGTTATTTGCGAAAATTACAAAATTACACCCGTCTCCATCCTATTATGCAACCAAATCCCCCTCATCTCATCCACTCATCCTCATGTTTAAACTGTTAGGTTCACACATTTTCCATAATGTATAATAAACATTACCACAACGGGGCAATCAGAATTTTAATGTAAACGTACTTCAAAAGTCAGATATTGTAACCAAATGAAAATGGGATGTGCGTATAGTATTTCCATCAATCTCAGGACTGGCCAAGCCAGGTCATCCACGTCCTAGTAAGTATACATTCATCCAGGTATATATAGATGAGCCACTTGTAGGTATTATGATAATATCTTTCCCAATTTCTAAATGCTAAGGTCATTAGGAAAGCCCAGTCGGTATTTCATTCAAACCCGAGATAAAGTTATTGTAATGTGCGTCATTGCTGCACGCATATTTTGTGCTTGTTATTCCATGATTTCTTCATTTTTGGAAATTTTTATGTGCAAATCACAAACCCCAAACCCGGTTGCTCAATCTGTGCAGTTGGTTGACGGAAACTCGGAAAGTAAACAGTAAAAGAACTTAACACGTGTGATCCCAGCCACCTTTCCCCCTGCAGCTCCAGCTTTCTCCAAGGATTTCGTCATTTTGACCATTTGAAATCACATGGATATTATACACACAAACAGCATGGGCGTATCATGTATTGTTCACAGTGAAACCACTCGCTTTCCCATACAATTATAGTACTGGATTTCTAGCTACATTTGAAATGGCAAGGACATGAACTGTGTTTTAAAAAGTACATAGCACACTTCCTAAAATATCATTTTTTTATCCCCCAAGGATCAGCATAGATTTTTCCCTACTTTTCCAACAGACAAGGGCATTTACAAAGCTTTTAAAGATATTAGTTCGCAAATGATTTTGTATTGTAACATATTGTAACAACAAAAATATCACCACCACCAACATCATCATCAAGCACCATCCAACAACTCACCAGGGTACAATATATATATACGTACAATGTACAATGTATATACTCCAAAAAAACAATTTTCTATATTATTTCTCTTTCCATTTCGACAAGTAACTTGACTCCTGTTTTGTTGTTTGCCTCGCGTAGTTTTGTTACTTGATTGTTGGTTGCGTGCAGACTCTTAACGTACGTATATAGACCTCCTAATAAATGGCAATGCAATATTTACTTCCCGTCGACGAAATGAAAGGAACTACATTTACAAAACATATGCAATACTTTTTTTACAGTATATATATTCATTTATTTGAGGTTGGATAATTTGGAAGCAAACTACATAAAAAGCGGAAGAAAAAACAATACTTGAGATGAAAGTACATAAGAATTATTGAATCTATTTTAAATTACAGTGCTGGTCTGTAGATATTGAAGAATGCCTTTTTTAATGTGGTTGGATTGGATTCTGATTTTACCTTTGTGAAGGTCATCAAGATGTCATACATGTCGTTTTCGTTGTTAGATTGTGTAGCGTCTATAATAATTTTCTATATATATGCACGATAGTACACCAGACGGAACAGGATCGAGATTGAAGCAAATGACCGTCAATTTTCCTCGCATATAATATCCCTCATTTGTTGAGCATAGTACATTATCAAATCAAATTTAAAGACTTGTCTCTCTTACTTTTTACACACAGGATAAATGGTGTTGTGTTGTGTTGTGTATCATATTACTATATATAAAGTTCGAAATTTACAGTCACGAATGACACAACAATCTTGCACGCAAATGGTTTGACTTTTTTCTTCCGCAGTCGCCAAATATAATTGTTAGTAATATATCTTGTTTATCTTGATTTTATGCAATTATCAAGTTACATGTTGTACGTTACATGATGTTAGAAATTACATCGAGTTATATGGAACCGTTAGTAGTTTGGTAGGAAAGAATAGAATGAGTTTCATAATGATTGTAGATTGAGATTAAATGGGATTGTCTTCACAAGTTCATTTCACTAATTGCCAAAATAAAAGGTGAGTAAATTAGAGATTGAAAGTGAGATATTAGCCAAAGTTGTAGGTAGTAGGTTTTGATTAAAGTGGCAACACGCAAACCAAGATGAAATGCCAAAAAGTCCTTCTGTATATGATGTTCGTGTCGGGTCGCTTTTGTGTATGTTGCTGGGATTATTTGTATATTCCTGTGGTAGACATTATTGTTTTTGGTTTTATTTGGTAGAGTTTCTTTTGTCGTGATGTAATCTTATGAATGGTCGATTCAGATTATTCTATTCTTTACGAGATTACATGAGCTTAAGTACAACGTATCTCACATTTCAATTTATTGCTGCTTCACATGCGATCGACGTGAATGGCTTTGGATTTAGATAGTATAGTGGTTTCTTGTGAGCGCTATAGTCTCTTACATTTGGTTTTTTGTCTTTATATGCAATGACATTGAAATAATTTGCATCATTTTCATGACCACAAGAAGACAAGAATCTTGAATGTCAACCACTTCTTTAAACCTATCCAAACGACTTGTGACAGCAAACATAATATGCGCGAGGAAGTTGGCTGCAATGTTGATTGTGCAGCGTACTACTGCAAGGTTTAAAAAGTTGATAGCTGATGCAGTAGGTCCTTGGCCGACTTATTTTGTATTCAGGAAGGAAGATTATTTCTAATGTAGGTGTAGGGCAATGAAATCATTAAACTGTTGTAGTAGGAGGTAGCTTCCTGAAACGAAAATTTTCAGTAGTTAATTACCCATCCAGCAAAACTCTCGAAATTTACATCCTTTCACTTTACACTTTAATCCAACATGCCGAACTTCGTGCTTGATTAAATGCTAGAAGGATATAGTACAAAGTACAACGTTCTGAAGTTTGCGTTTGTAACATTTCAATAGAACTCACAATCAAGCTCTAAAAAACAAGTAAAGTATTGTTAAAACAAATGCCATAAAATAAACTCACGCCTTTTTGATTGTCTTGTTGAAAACATAGCAAGATTTTCTTGGGGATGCCTAAATTATCAACTAAAATGAAATGACTGCATTCCGACGGAACGTAAAAAGTTATCACTGAAGTTGAATGTTGTAAAATTAACAAAATAAAATATGGAAATGCGATGTACACGGTTTAAGATTTAACAAAGTAAACTTATATACACTCAATCTTTATATACTCGTAATACCTTCTTCATCTTATCGACACAGACTTGTATAAAAGATACAATTTTTGCAAATCGTAAAAGTTGGTATTTCATCGTTTGGTTCACAAGAAGTTTCGCTAACTCATTTCTATTAAAAAGGCGACCGACACAATTTATAGTCAGAGGTTGGAAAGAATTTGAGACAAAATATTCTAAACATAACTCATTCGTCTCGCCAATTTTGTTTTGACGGCTGAGTTTTTTTTTGTAAAAGTAAAGATTCGTCGTTGCTCTTATCTTGATGCGAATTCAAAAATCCTAATATGTAGAGTCAAATGTTTGTAACTAAACTGAGAATCCATTGCTGCTAGTGCTAACTGACTAACAACAAGAACCAAGTTAGATACAATCACATTGTCTTATCTTTGCGATGCAGTGTTTTAAACAGTCTTAAAAGTCATAATCCACATTCATTTTTAGCAAATTGGCAAGATACACTTCAGTTCATGTGATGAAGTTTTAGTGCGAGGATATATGACTTATTATACCAAAAGAAGAGACTAGATTTAGATCACAGTAAAGAACATGGAGACATGCTGGTTATTACTAGTTAGCAAAAATTTTGTTATTGACCTATAATCCTTAGTCAAACCGACTTTTAAACAACGTAAACTTTGTATTTGAATGCCTTCAAATCGTACTTCGTGACAAGAAGTTCTTGTTCACAACAAGTAAATATCCATGTTTCCTTTGTATCTTTTAGCGTAATAAAAGTTATTATATGTCTGAATGTTTTTTATGCAGTACTCAAAATCATAACTTTGTCACTTCCTTCCAAGTAATTTTTATGGTGTATGATTTGACCAAAAGTAGAAAGTAAGAGGTAAGGGAAAATAATGAAAAAAGGGAAACCGGATGGAAAAGTAAAGTTTGAAACTGTAAAATCTTTGACAGGGAAAATGTCAAATTACTAAAACTAGAGACAAGTAATGCGTCATTGCATCATAGTACGAAAAAACAATTGAAACTTCACTTT
Source organism: Orchesella villosa (assembly GCA_036850725.1). NCBI lineage: Eukaryota > Metazoa > Arthropoda > Collembola > Entomobryomorpha > Orchesellidae > Orchesella > Orchesella villosa. The sequence continues at coordinate 9,030 of JAANSM010001114.1, read as the reverse complement.
CTACTGCAGCAATTTGTAAAAAAAAGTTTTCTCATTTTGCATCTTAAAGCTGAACAAAACTTCAGGGCTGTCGTTGACGTCGATGACTTCTTTAAAATAGAGAAAGTCGAAAAACATTTTACGTGTACCTTCCTTCCTCCCCGGTTCTGTGACAAGGATTTCCTATTTTCCTAGAATATAAGAATATACTTACTTGTGAGCCATATTGCTGTCACATCATTCTTACAGAATGATAATGAAAGCAAAATGAAGTCCTATGTTAACGTCAATTTTAAGCAGAAAAGATAGAATGCATTGGAAAGAATAAGTATTTTCTAGTTTGTTTCAATCCCTTGTGTTTTATGCTTTTATCCACGACATGATAATACAATATATCCCAGAGTACATTGAAAATTGCAATGACATGACATTGAAGTTCGAATTTCGAATCCTTCAACATTCACAGTTGAAAGATACGACACGACTCAAACGGTTTGACAACAACCTTAACAAAACTTTCCTTGAAAACTGCTTAAATTGAAGGAAGAATGAGCTCTGCTTTTACTACATTAAAAACTTTCTAGTCGCAGAATGCAAAACAACTGCAAATGAGTTCTCATGTACTTTTCTATGCGTATTCTCTCGAATATGTGAGATTTCATTTGAAAGTTGACTCTCCTATTACAAAACTGTTAGTGTCCCGTTCTTCAGGAAAAGTAATAGGAAAATGAAGAAACTCTGCATCCATATCCATACCTTAATAATAGTAAGCAAATCAACTGCTAATGTTACAAAATCATTCATTACATAATTTCATCAGTACCAATCTTGTCTCGAAACATGAAAACTGGTTACTAAACTAACGACGAACCATGCAACCTACGATTACTCTGCAGCGATATGTATTTCCTCCAAAGGGCAACTCTAGTATTGCAAGTTCATATTCCCATGAATCATACACATCTACCTAAGCTAGAAACCTGAGTTATAAAATCAAACCAAATTCACGAATGCCTCTTACTGGAAAATTTTGTATATCTAACTATATACATATATATATTCCATATATGAATGCGGAGGATAAATCAGTGTAATATTCCGCTCTATTTTTGGCAACCGACACACGCCCCTGCAATCCATTAGCCAAATAAAAAAGTTCTCTCCCTCCAGCCACATCACGTAAGTTCACCCATTTTATTACATTGCAAACGCACATTAGCAAAATCCAGCTCCAGCCCTTGCTTCACTTTTTCATCTATTGTGCAATGATGATGGAGTATGAGCTTTTCGTAAAATTGCTTTACACACCAAATATTAAGGCAACAAGAAATATATATATAAGTATCTATAATCTAAGGATGTTCCAAACCGAACTCCCATTAAGCCCTCTCCTCCTAAAAATTTTATAGACAAGTTGAAGTTTGCCTGCAGTGACATGAACATGCGGAAGACCAAGACCTCAAGAAGCCAGTAGGCCCTGTGAGAAAGACACTTAAAGTTGCACGAAGACGCGCTCTCTCTCCCTCCTACTAAATGAATTGATTCATGGATAGATACCATATAAGAGAGCGGTACATGTGCTACTTCCTATTAAAAATAACGTTATATTCGAAAAAGTACCATCATATCATATCCCCCTATTCCTCGTCCATCCATCCGCAACTTATAACAATATCGGATCAAGTTTTCTGAAATTTTGGTATTCTCAACTCAACAGTCTACCAGCATCAGCATCAGCCACCCAACATATACTACTAAAACGATATGAGATGGCACATAGCTAAAAGCCCCTGACATAACGTAAGGTATCCATGCATGCATACTGTGCGGTGATATGATAATAATGCTCCACTAATATCTAAGAATTGGGTATATAAGTAGATATATATACAGATAATATAAGCATGGATAACGGCAACGGCTACATTCATACTACTTTTTCATGTGTACTTTAAGGCTGTGACTGACTGAACAGTAAGCAGAGAGAGTCCCACAATACGATACGATACGATTCACAATTTTGGCTGATGGTTGGTATATAGTGTGTTGTTAACTTGTGTAATTTGACTTACATATATACAGAGACACACATGTGTTAGATTGGAATACGGGACACACACATGAAATCATGTTTATATACATACCAACATACCCCAAAAAATTCCATATCAAAACAGGATGATCAGGACAAGAGTAGAAGTAAATGATACTAAAAATCCAGAGAATAATATATACAATAAATATCCTTTCTGTACAGAAAGAGCATATGAGAATTGAGATTGAGAGCTAGGTACACACGCATGCAAAAGGTAATAAAAAGTAGTTTCCGCTGTGGATTCAATGCTATCAACATAATATCAACTATTGTAGATTGTAGTCGACTACAACACACACGTTCCTTAATTATATAGATGAATATTGCATATATGCACCTTTATAAAAACCTATATATACAAGTGAAAACTATATTATACCTATAATATCTCTTGACTTGAACATTGAACATTGAGCATAGAAGTAGACGTTATAGCAGTAGTGCCCTACTATTTGCATGTTGTTCTATGATGCAAATGCATGTGTGTATTCAGGTTCTCTGCAATTTTTTTCAATAAAAAAACGTATATACACATTTCTGCACTCATATTGCACCAACAACAATAGCCACACTCTAGACGAATGAATTGGTGGTGTGGTGATGGTGTTAGAAAAGTGCAAGAGAATTTTGTGCATTATATTATGTGAAATTGGAGGTGGACATTGACTGGCTTGGCTGGAGGACTATGTATGGAATCAAAGTGTTATAATAAAAAAGTATAATCTTCTCTCTTCTTCACCACCTGTCCTCATCATCTATATCTCCCATCTCTAATCAGATATATATTCATATAAAAAAAAGTATAATATACTTATTATACGCAGACACACCATTTTATTTTAGTGATACACTTTACTCCATGTCGCTATACAGTATAGTAGTTTTATAGGGTTGGAGAACAAGGCTACAAATTTAACGTAAAGCAATAATATTTGAACAAAAAGAAACCGTAAAACTCCACATTTACGATTAGTCTTAGGAAAATTATATTTTTTATTTGATTGTAAATTTAAACGCGATCAACGATGCTAAATGCTACTATACTGTAATAATGCTACCTGATAGCTCATTATAAGAGGAATATAATGGTATAAATTCACAAGTTAACAAGTTACATTATTGGTTTGGCTAATAATCATAAAATAAAATCAATCATACCTATGACGTTTGTATAAGACAGTACAGTGCGAAAAGGTTTTTGTTTGAGTGAGAAAGATGAGTCATTTTCAATTGTGCGTTTCACTCCTCTCCATGATAAGCGTTTCTGGTAATGATGAGCATGTTTAAGGCTCTTCAGTTTGGATATCTCATCCGGTGATGATACCTGAACCCGATGAGTAATATCCCATACACATAGTCATAGTGTGATCAAAAGAGGATTTGATCAGGTAGATATTCAACATTGCAGTTGCAAATAAGAAGAATCAAGAATCTTATCTACCTGGGGAACGAACTTTCTTTTTGGTTTTTAGCCAAACGTATAGAAAGGTGAATCATCCTCTTCAAAAGTGGTTAGGTAAGTTCAAAGTTGTAAACAGTAAACAATTTGGGTGATTTGAAAATATTCTGTAATATTTTAATATAATATTGAGTGGTAATTGAATGGTTTAATTAATGTTGAATGTGTTGATTACTTTTCTGCATTTCAGAACATAAGTTTGTTTAAATCACAGCGAAAATGGAGAACGATGAAGAACAAGAATTTTTCAGTGGTTCGGAAGATGAAGGTGATGAAATTATTAAGGATCCCAACTCAAAATCTGTGGCTAGTGCTATCCAAGATGTGAATAATGAAGATGAAGTCGATAATTCTAAAGCTTTTCCTCTTCACAAGGCTGTCTTTGAAGATAATCGGAATGTATTGGAAACGCTGTTGGATCAAGGGTGTGACATTGCCCAAAAGGATATTCATGGTAAGAAGTTTGAAGAATTTTTGTGGGTACTATTTAAATATTAATATTTAATTTAAGAGTTTAACTTAGTTCCATCCGTACAATTGTGGTTTTAGGTAATACCGCTCTCCATATTGCTCTGATGTTGGGACACAACGGTGAGCTCACTTTGAAAACTTTGAAACTTATTAATATTGCTACAAAATAGACTAATTGACAACTGGTGAGGGAACACCTGGAACAAGTAACAATTGGTAAACTGTATTTACTTTATTTTTTTCTTGTAGAGTGTGCCAATCAGTTGTTGAACAGAAATGCTCCCGTGAAAGCTAGGAATTTGAATGGCTGGAGTAGTTTGGCAGAAGGAGTGAGCTACGGCAATAGAAATATGAGTAAGTAAAGCGCAGGTGACATCTTGAGCTAGTGCTCTCTTCGTCTCTTCCGTTTCTTAATTTGAGGTGCTCATTTTGTAACGTCTTGTCTTGAATTACAGTTACTGCCTTGTTATCTAAGTCGAGGGAACAGTTAAAACAACAAATGTCAGCTTCGGAGACCTCACTTGATCAAAGCGTTGGAACGTATTCAGGATTTTTATATGGAGCTCAAATGGGATTTTCAAAGTTGGGGTATGGTTTAATCAATGAATGGAAATGGCTAATGTTCTAATGATAATCTTATTATATTCTAATGGGGTTTCTTTAATTTTACAGTGCCTTTAGTGTCTCGAATATTACCATCAGATATATGTAAAATTCACAAAAAAGGGTCATCCATAAGGCTCGATACTACCTTAGTGGATTTCAATGACATGAAATGGGAACGGGGTGACATCTCTTTCTTATTCAGAGGGAATCTAACCAGCAGAAAAATTAGAAATAATAATAACAGCAACTCCCTCGTGGTTATGGATAATGCTGCCAAAGCTTATCAGCTAATGTCACACAGGGTATGTCTTTCAAAATATGTGAAGAAAATTAAAATATTCTTGTATTTTAATTGATAGTTTTATGATTCTTTTTTTAAAGCAGACCACGATGCCTGATTCAGATGAAGAAGTCAATCTACTTATGAGTACAGATATAATTGTTGCACAACTTGTAACAAAGGATGTGGAATTCAATCGATCTCAGTCCGGATGGATTTTTCGTGAAGACAAGCGAGAAACAGTGGGACAGTTTCATGCTGATGTTTATGGAGTTCAGGGCATCCATCTGGAAACGAAGAAACGGAGAGAACACTTGACAGAAGAAGATCTCGCAAAGAACAAGGAGCCTGTTTTAGAAACACTGACGAAACCAAATCCAGAACTAAGATACTGTGAAGAAGTAAGTTGGCATTTAAACTTGGAAGTATTAATAGTTCAATATATGAAAACTTTTTGTGTGGAAAGTTAATCACCCAATTTGTATTTAATTTTTTGATATAGTTGGAAGACTTAGTCATTCGTCCTTCTTTACCGAAGCCACCAAAGCCAAAAGTTACTTGGGAAGAGTATATTCGTGCTGTACCTGGAAGTCCTCCGCATTTAGGACGGCCGCTCAATTGTAAAGTCTCATCTAAAGCTTTTAAGGCAACATTGGCAATGGTAATATTTTAAATCATTATTCAAAATTTTAGTAAGTATGGTCGAGTACAAAGTATCTCTATAAATAAAGGTTTGTATTTTTACATTGCTAACGGCAAAATAAATATATATCCATGCTTTTTTCAGAGTGAAGACTTTCCAATGACTGTTGAAATGCTGCTAAATATTTTGGAAGTTGTTACACCTTTCAAACATTTGAAGAAACTACGTGAATTTGTCACAATGAAATTACCTCCTGGATTTCCTGTTAAAATAGGTAAGGTTTTCATGCTTCAAAAAAGTTATTTCTAGCCTTATCGTAGGCTATAGAATACATATCTGATGGTGCGAATATTTTCATTTCAGAAATTCCAATATTGCCTACAATCACAGCTAAAATAACATTCCAGGAGTTTGCCTTCCGTGACGATTTAAAAGAAGAGCTTTTTGAAATTCCTCCAGATTACGAAGAATGCTTAAACCGTTTTGCTGGGCTATAGGTTGCATTCCCAATCTTATTGAAGATAGTTCGTCCTTTTTCTTACCTTCATTATGCTTTCAACTTTCACAATTCAGACAAACAGTTCCGTTTTCGAAAAACATATACCATCAACACCAATTTCTTCCGGAGTGATTCCCATTACACCTGCTATTGACGTAGAACGATATAGCAGCATACTTCAAATTCTTCAATTATTGCTTCAGTTTTATATAAGTAGTCCAATGCCCACCTTACATAAGCAGCGCAGTCGTCCATCATATAATTGTTCCTTTAACCGTTACAAAACGCAAAACACATTTACTAATTCTACGCTGTCGTTTCTCGTAAAAGTTCCTATATAGCATGAATGCAAACGTGCAGTGAAATATATACCATAACTAAAGGTGAAAGGTAAAACGTGAAAGAGATGAAAAAGAACTCCACGTAGATGGAGTACATTATAAAAAATCTCTTCGATTTGGCAGCATGTGATCAGTGAAATGTGTTTAGTTATGTTTCTCAAGTAGTGTCTGTGTTCTTGCTGATGATGACCCGCATATTTGTCAAACTAGTCCTCATGCATTAAATGCATATTATTACATATAATATGATGATATGCATGATATTATGAAACCCTTGTTATTCATACTAATGCCAACTAACCAAATCTGCCAATATTGACTGTGTAATACGTTTTCTACATTAGACCTGGAGATTTGTTGTTTTACATTCACTACACATTACACACATCTTTATTAATCCAACATCACTCATAATGTCTTAATATGACATTCTTCCAGTATTGCTAACAAAGGCTTATATTTTGACGGTATTCTCTTTCAAATCCTGTTTATTTCAATTTTGCAATCCATATTTCAAAATATGATGATAGTTACGATGATATTTAGTAATTTTCCTTATACAGAACTATTTTGGCATGACCTCAAGCAGCTTATCATTTGTCATTGGAAAAATTTGAAAGCAATTAAATTGCATTAGATCCATTGGATAAAGATTATAAATAAGATGTATGAGTTCAGGCTAGTATAGATTATAGTTTGTATTTTTTTGCATCTGTTGTAATACTTTTGTTACCTCCTATACAGATTCAGAGATTACTGATTTTCACTGGTTTGTGGAGAATTAATTATTAAATAGGCAATTAGTTAGCGTACTACTTAAATAATACAATACAATATACGCATATAATATGCACGCGTAATTTAATGTCACTTCCTTCCGTTTCCGACGTAGATCTTCGACCAGGGTTTTTAAATAAAAGAGTATTGATGATGATCCCTATAAATTTGTAGTGTGATTAATACCACCACGCACGTCGGATCTATACCTATAATTAATCTTAGAATAGAATGTAAAGAAAACTGCAAGTGCAAGTGATGTATACTGAAACGCTAACTATTGTAAATTAGGTATTCCCACACAGCGACACAATTTGAATGAACTATATAATTATAATGTAGGGAATAGCCAGTCATATAGTCATGATAATAATTATTATGATACTAATAAATATATACATATAATTTTACGACACATCCGTCATCATTAATCGTCCGATAGATACACACGCTTTAATTTTTTTTAGTTCCACTGGACGATATGGTGCTTTTCTCTTTAGTTTACATGTTATACTATAATCATAAAAGTATGGATATTCGGATCAACCAAGATTAGTAGCACACAAACGCTACGCTATATTGATAGTATTATTAGAAAAATGCAAAACAAACGTACTGTTGACCGTATCGTTATCATTATCTGCTAGACTAATAAAAACTATGATCAATAATACAGGTATACATTATTATATATAAGTCAACAAAAATATATCTAATCAAATCAATTCACCTGATCAATAAAGTCATCCACTGATGCTCAGCTAATCACAATATATACAGTAAATGATACAGGAATTGTAGGATAGGTTGTGTGTAGAATTTAATATCTATTCTAAGTCTAATTCTAAGGACATGTAGAAACAATGATAACATGAGGATACGTGTTTAATAGATTATTTGTAATAATAATTATTATGGAAGTGGAACAAACAAGGACAATTTCTTCTGTGGTGTGTTTTGTGTGATGCATGGAGTGTGTGATTGATTACTAATTAAATGATGACGCAGCAATTAGGTATTTAGCAGCACAGAAAAATGCAAATTGCCCTTATTGTAGCAGCGTTCTCTCTATATGCTGTGTGCTAAGGTAGGTCAATGAATGATTTAATGAAATGATGGGGAATATGGAATGATGTCAGAGTCTGTGACTTTTGAAATATTCGCAATTATACTACCGCAATTCATTTCTGGAATGATATAATACATGATACTTATATAACAAATTATTTACTGATTTGATTAATTTTGAATTGTACCAAAGAAGAAAGAAGAGTGATAGCATATATAATATGTATGGCCAATAAGAATGTGAGTTATAATTATTATATTATACACACGGACTAAAAGTTCACGTAAAAAATATTATGTAAGGTAAAATGAAGAGAAAGAAGAAATTGAATTGTATTATTATGTAATTTTAAATATATATATAAAAAGAACATTTGTGTGCAGAATGCAGATACGCTGAAATTCGAATGCTATAAAAGGGAAGTACCGGTTAACGGTCTCCCGTACGACTTCACATACAACAAGAAGATAAATTTCTAGTGAATAAATATGTTACCATTTACAAACAAGGATTATAAACACTTTGTCTACTCATTTATTTGTATTAGATGCAACATTAATTAAATAATAATAATAATAATAATAGAATTTTATTGTCACAATAGTACCCTCGAAAGGTAATTACACTAAAGAGACATATTCACACCAGTAGGATTATTACACAAAGTATTGAGTTATTATATTAGATTAAGTATTAGATTAATACCCGATTTACAACATGGTCAATACATGAAAAGTTCATTAAACTAGTGTCATTATATTCAATTATCAACTCATCAGATTGCTTAGTAAGTAAATACGCTAGAACAGCT